>JAHHUM010002260.1:0-38055 GCA_036173005.1 Crenichthys baileyi
CCAAGTGACAGTTTGTGACATCTGGTTGTCAAACTGGAGATTTTAATCAGGCAATATTCAATTAAACTGCTATCTAAAAAAGTATTTTGAATACCAGTTTAGAGTAAAACAAATCACTTCAGTGTACCTGCCTCTTTTCAGATTTGTATATGTATCTTGTATATTATCCCTACCATTCATCGACAAGGTCAACTGACTGATGTCGTTCTTGACTGATGTCGTTCTTGCAGCGTACCTCATATGCTCCCTTGGATTATGCTTATATGCAAAGGGAATAGAGGGGCAAAGTGTTTTTTGTTGTCACTTCATCGCCGTGTGTTATTACAGTTAAAAGCAAAACATTTCTGATGGAGATCCTAGAACATGTTTACTTGCGATCAGCTATAAGCTTTACAAATCATCAGAGGCTCAAACCAGAACTCACTTTCGTTGTTCAGGCGACAGGATTTATGATTTATGGCGACGTGATTTATACCTATCATTTTGTCCAGGTATGTCTTGTGCCCTCAAACCCAAATCAACCAGGGGTCTTGGTTACATTGCTGTTTTTTGCAGACTGTGGGGTTCTGTTGGCCTCTTTAGCCCAGGACCTTCAACGCACACTGAAGCAGTTGGCGGCTGAATGAAAAGCGGCCAGGATATAAGTGTCAATCCACTGTTCTCAACTGGTTAAAAGGTTGACTGCGTGGGGGCCAGTCTCTACTTCAAACAAAGGTGTTCAAGTATCTTGATAGTGGTCTTGTTGATGACTGATTGTAGGATGGAGGGTGAGCTGGTAGACGTATTTGGACCTCTGCAGTAATGCTGGAACATCTCCAGTCGGTTGTCTGCCTACATTCTGACTGAAATCAGTAAAACATGACCTTGTGGTATTATTGTTGGATGCTGGGATGACAATATTGATTATGAAACACTTATATTTTCCACACTATTCTTTCTTTTTCATTATGAACTATGTTTCCACCGCTTTCTGTGAGCTTTAGGATCTCAGCCACCCCTGGAGGTTTAAGATTTGAAATTATTTACTTTTAACCAAATAGTTTGTTTCTGATAGGGACAAAAAATTTACCGTTAAATTTATTTACATTTTAATTAAAAATGGCATGTCAAAAATTTTATCCTTTTCATCCTGGGGGTTTTTTGGTTTAAACCGAAAAAACCTTGTTATAATGGCAGACACGCTTTTTGAGTGTTTCCATTTATCTTTGGTGATGAACTTCAAGTCTTTGAGGTTTGGAAGGCTTCCTTGCCATAACCCTAATCTTTGTCTCCCTCTACAGATTCTCTGTCAGTCAGGACTCTGGCTGGGCCACTCCAGACATTAATATTATTTTCAGTCAGAAGAAATATGTTGGGAAAATTAAAATGGTAGCTCATGTTCTGTCAGATGTGATGTTTGATTAACAATAGAAACAAGTAGTTCTGGTCAGTTTCAGCAGTTCTGTGTAAAATAAAGAAAATCGATTAAACTTAATCAAATCATATTATACTTATCTATCTCTATATAGACCAGATTTATGCACCACTCTTCAGGTTCAACTCTTAAATGTCAAACGGTTTCTTTAAAAAACAGAAAAAAGCCAAACCATGACTCAAGAAGTTCCCATTGTGAGACGTTTTCAGAAGGCAGTTTAACAAAGCTGTGGCTGTAATTCTAGCGTGTGTACAGGTCAAAGGTTGCCATTTAATGAACAGAAACCTCCCTTCATCCAATTTTCTTTTTATGTCCTGTTGTTTGGAGGCTCTCCACACGCATAATCACAGACATCAGGAGCACCTTTGTCTAATTTGTTTCTCAGAATTGCGTAATTGAACCTTATTGCTTGCAGCTCCACAGCACAATCGCCTCCTGTGATCCTGAAGCTTTGTGTATGGTTATGGAGGGGGTATGCTCCTGACTTTCAGTGTTGGGGATGACCGAGGTCATGACTGTGTGTGTGTGTGTGTTTGTGTGGTGTGTGTGTGTGTGTGTGTGGTGTGTGGTGTTTTGGTGTGTGTGGTGTGGTGTGTGTGTGTGTGTGTGTGTGGATGCACAGCCCAATGGGACCTGAATGAATATATAAAGGTGGGAGTGTGTTGCCTTCTGCTGGCGTGAAGGCACTCTGTGTTCCTGCTCTGAACATTGCTCTGTTACTTCTAAAATCCTTATTTTCTTCTGGCAGCTTCTCTGAGACACATACACACACATGTGCATGTCACGGCCTTCACAAATAAAACTTAGATTTAAAGATGGTTAGAAACAGAACCCAGAGCAGAGGCATTTTAGCTCTGGAAATTGTGGCACACGTTGACTATGGGACTCTCACATTTTCAGACTTCCTTTTCCACAGAACTCTGAGCCACTCTGTTTTTAGCACAGGCACACTATGAGTAACACCTATTATCCTCCTCATGTAGCCTCAAGATCCTTTCATCACAATTTGTCAGTAATTGATATTTACATATAGATAATAAACAGCTTTTTTCTTTTTGTTTTTTGTGGCACTAGTGGCCTTTATTTTGTTATTTTTTCAAAATAGGCTGACAAGGCGCCAGGTGGAGAGAAGGGAAAGACGTGCACCGCTACGCCACATCAGATAAACAGCTTTTTTAGCAAAACAACATCAAATTTAATCCAGTTTCGTCTATCCTTAAAGATGCAGACCTAGTGAAAACAGCTCATGCTGTTTCACTTCAGATTTGTAAATGTATGATTGTTTTACTTTTCTTTATTTTATGAGTATTAAAAACATTGATCTTATGTAACTTGGCTTTTGATAAGCTTTTTTAATGGTTATAAGATAAAATTAGCTTGTCTTGCCGAGTATCTGGCGAAAAACCTTTGTTTAAAACAGTTCAAATGTCTATTTTATTTGCATAGTCGCCAAAATAAAGTAGAGCCTATGAACTCAAACAAATCACAACCAAGTCTTTTAGAAAAGATAATCCACTCACCAGAACTGCTCCACCTGTAGCCAGATCAGCCAGACTCCGCCCCTAAACATATAAAATATAAGTGCATTGCTGGAAATAAACAGGACATCTGTAGTGGTTTACAATCGCAGCTATAGCTCCATACAACTAACAGAGACTGTTTCATTGGGTCAGCCTTACTATTTTAGACCACTAGAGATGAGTTCTTGCTGTTTCATACTTTTACAGGTTCGGTCATTTTGTACCAGAGTTGTTTTGGCACCGACCTTGCATCAGTCCGTGTAAACCAGCATTCAGTCCAGCAGAGCTCAAATATTGTTAGCTTTTTAACCTGTCATCAGTATGCAGGCTGCTTGCTTTTTGTAAAGAAAAACAAGTGTTTACACATTCCAATGTGAAAACAATTTTTATATAATGCTATCACACTCTTCTATGTTCCATGTACAGTTAGGGTCAAATTTATTCATACCCTTGTGAGATTTAGATTTAAACCTCTTTTCATGCAAGCAAGAATTTTGTTTCTGATCAAAAAAAAAATTACATCTCCAAAAAAAAATTACACTGTACAAGGAAAAGAAAATAATTCCGGCTTTTATTTACATTTTTACAAAGAGTGCCTTGTTTAAAATATTTTTACCCTTCTAAAAAAATCTGTGAAAAAAGCCATCAGATGCTTCCTTAATTTCTGAGAAGCTTTTTGCAAGTCTCCATATGTATTTTTGACCATTCATTTTTTTGTAGTGAGCTACAAGACTTTGAGGTTGAAAGACCTTGTGCCATCACCTTAATCATAAGCTCAGGACGATGAACGTTACTTTTATCGGGACATCACTGTCTGATAATTCTCCCCCGCTACATATAAGGATCAAATAACCATCTTGGAATGAAATTTTAATGCTCTATGAGTGCCCTAAAGTAGTCAGATAATCATTAGTCCAGTTATTCAGAAAGTAGGGCAAGCCATCAATTTTACTTTACCTTGCAGGGATCCGGCATCCCGGCATCTTCTTCAGGGCAGAGTAAGCATTTGCATAGTGTAGCACGAGATTAAATAATGTTACTATTGGGTGATTGCTGTGAGATTTGGAGAACAGTTGTATAGATGCTGTTGCCACTGAAACACAAGGCAGATACACAATAGTATGACCTGGCTGTAACTGTGTTGCCCTGATAAACTGAGATACATTTGGAAAACAGCTACATCATAGTTTACCTCCTGCAACTGCGCCATTGATTTGTGTATTGAGCTTGTAGTATAAATCACACATTGAATTGTATTTAGAAGTGTTTTGACATTATCGCCACCTACTGTCCTTTTGTGAGTATATTAAAGTCTGTTTTTCTCCATTCTTAGTAGGACAGTGATTTTTTCTCATACTTATGGAAGGATATCTATTCAGAAAAATTTATTTCTGAAAAGTGTGGTTCATTTCTGTAATCACAGATTATAGCAATTGGGATTACTGTATGATGCAATCCTGAGCTACTTAATACATGATTTTTTTCTTTTACCCCAAAAGAAAAAGTGAAAATCTGATTGTGCCTTGATATAAAAACTGTAGTTACAAATAGGCTACTTGAACACGCCTTCTGTTCAAAGTTTAACCATTTTTTGGTAGTTGGGATCTTTCTACCCCTAAAAACTGTCTTTTGCATTTCTACAGACACACAGCAGACCAGTAATTAGACCCGTACCATTCTGAGGGAGGGGGTGATGAACTCAGTTAGCAGGCTATGACACAATGGTTTCTCCTCAAGACCACTGTTTATTTTTCTATATGTCCTCAGGGTCTGCACACAAGAAGCTCTTTCATAGCCACAAAACAGAACTGTGTGTCTGTGCAGAGGAGTCTGAAAGAGCTTACCTGTTTGCCTTTCTTTAGATAGCAGGATGTACTGTATCTGTGTGTAAACAGGGGCAGCGTTTGAGGCGCTCATGCCTTCGGTGTGTCCCTGGAAGTTGGTGGGTGTTTGTGTGTAGAGGAGAAAGTGAGCGTTAATGAAAAGCATGTTACAGGCCTGTGGTTTTCAATCGCAATTGGGACCCTAAGTCACACATTCCCTCACACCGCCAAAACCGCTCATGGCTATGCTCACAAACCAGCGCAGACTGCATGGCACACACAGGGATGAATGGTCCATGTCAAACCCCTAACTTTACTTCCACTGCCACATGTGTGACGTCTGCATGGATTTCATTATTTTTCATAAACTTAAAGAGGTCTAAGCCTCTCTATGACCACTTTCTCATCCTTTACAGCTGCAAGGAGAACTGCTGACCTCTGTAATGTTCAAAGAGGTAATAAATTCTCTCTGGGGAAAGTGGAACTGATGCTAGTTTTAAGAAAACTGATTTTCTTGCTTAGAGCATCTGCCGGTGCTTTGTTTTTGCCATTTCCAGGTGTTTTGTTTCCTTTGTTTGAAGACTATTAGAATATGTATTAACTTTTGATTGTCAGTTTCATGAGCTACCTCTTTTGGCAAATTTGATTGTGTAATTATTACATCAACAAATGAAAAATGGCAGGAATGGATGGAGAAAAAAGAAGTAAAAAAACACGTTCAGTAGTGCTGCTAATTAGATCGCCTGTAAAAGTATTAGAATATAATAATGTTTTTGCAAGTTAAAGAATGAGTAAACACCATGGAGATTAGATTTCTGTGAAGCTATAATTAACAGCCTTCAAAATAATTTTTTCTGACCTATCTGTCACGAATAGTCATTATTTATTTTTGAAATTGAATGAAATTTCAGTGCTCCGAGGGCCAATGCGAGGTCATTATGTCATAATTAATGGCTGAATTAACCAGAAAGTAGTTCATGTCGTCAGTCTCAATCCTTCTGCATGTCAAGGTGGATCAATCTTCATTGGTACAAACAGAGTGTCTGCATTAGCTTAGCGTGAGATTAGGTAATGTTATTATTGAGTTATGCAGCAACATTTGAGCTACAGTTGTATTGATTCTGTAGCAATGGTGCATGTGTCTGGTATACATGGTGTAGGAAGATGATGTTGGAGCTTTATTTACCTAAGGCATCATATTTTCCTACACAGTTAAAATGGACAGCAGATGCATAATGGGGTGACAAGGTATTAGTGATGTGCTAAGTCAGGATGACAGCTGTAAACTGCGGTCTCCTTGGTATTCCTAGTAGAGAATATAGACCCTTACCTTTTCTTTGAGATTTCCAAATCCATTAAGTTCTATAGCAGAGGTTGAAAGGTCAAAAGCATAAAACATTGAAACTTTGATGTAATATGTTCAGCTTTCCTGTGGCTGCTGAAGTCAAGAAATTAGCAGCATGAACATCTAACATGCCTCTCTGGAAAATATGGTTTTCTTTTAAATTGATTTTACACGCTTTTGTCCTTGAATTAATTTTAAACATCTTACTTATCCTGAAAACCGCTCACTCTGAGTCTTCATCATTCAGTAACAGCTTCCACACAAGAGTTGTTGTTAAGACGACCTGTTAGCCCCTGATTGAATTTACAATATCCAAGATTCTTTTTGTTCCAACATGTTCACAGACATCCAGTAATTTAAAGCATTAACCAAACAAAACTAAACGATAACAACAACAAAAAATTACTTGCATTTAAAGGTTTTACTGCTTGATAAAAGAAGACATTTTAAATTGATTTGTTTAGAATTTTTGACGTTACAAATAGGCGGTCTCTGATTAAGTAGAAAACTGACAGATTCATTTCACCAGCTGATTTAATTTGCGCATCTCAAATCAAAATAAGCATCTAAAGTACAATGTATTACTAGGAATTTCTGTGAAAAAAAGAAATATTAACTCTTAATTAGTGCCCAGTCCTTCTGTTACTACTCAGCATGCTGTGTGCTTATGAACTTATGTGAATATGGTATTTAGCATCATATTAATATTTACTTAACCATTGTTCATTATGTTTAACAAAAACAAAAAACATAAAATCCACTGCTATACATTTCAGGTTTCACCTCCAGGCTGACTTGACAGCTGGTTGTTTGTCTTACAGAGACCCTTCAGCCTGACAGACCCAACCTGAGGAGGACACAGAGTGAGGGGACTCCCACCTCAGCTGGATCAAGCAGCAGGTCACAACAAACACACATGGAAAACCTTATTGAACTTTGAAATGTTAATAAGCAGTAGGCATGGAGGCATTGTAAAAATCATATGGGAGGTGGATTACTTCATCGATTGGCCAATAATTTAGGCCAAATTTTTTGACATATTCCCTCAGTTCACATTGTCCATATGTGGCCACGGCAGCACTTTCTAGATACTACATTGCCGACCAGTCTGTGGAATGGTGTTTAAAGGTGCTTTCACTGGACAGTATAGAGCGGAAAATGACTAAATATATTAATTCAGTTTACCTTGAGCAGGAGTCATTTTAGTACCCATTCAAACATGTTGAAGAGAAAGTTAGGCTTCCGTATAAAATAACAAGGAGGGGAATTTTCATACCTTAATTCCTACCCTTTACGGCCGTAAATATCAAATTAATTAGATAGAAAAGGCTACTTTTAGTGAGAAAACATCAGTAACTTTACCCTTTAAACCGCATATACAGTGAGTAAATAGTCGCCAAGGGAAAATATTTGTTCCAGTCTGCATCTGGCGCCAGGACTGATCCAAAATGGCTATCAGCTTGTAGTGTGTCACTATTTAACTGGTACATTTGGAGACCAAAAACACAGTCATAGTTGGCCATCAAATGCACTGATTTCTGTTGATCAGCTCAAGCCACTGCAAACCCTTAACTGCTCAACCTCTGGTGTGGGTACGTCACATTCAGTGCTATAGGGACAGAGGAAGTCTGCTTAATACAAAAATAACACATTTCCAACATTTTATCTATACGAAGGGAGCTGAAGGGAAAATAATTGTGATCCACTTCATGCAGAGGGTTTGAAAAGGGCAGAGCTAGATAAAAGAGCTGGTGCCAATCGCAATTATGGGAGCAGCAATCAGAGTTTTATTGGGTGAAACATATTTCTGGTTTTCTTTGAGGTCTTACCTGCCAATTCAGATATAGTTCTTAAGGTCAGACTCGTTTGTTTCAGTTATGTTTTAGTTTACCAGTTAACTGTACAAAACTTGCTGCTGGTTTGTTGGTGGAGCTTGAAGTTTGGAATCCGACAGAAAATAGAGACGCTACAATATTGGTTCTTATGGTATAGTTCACAACATTTCTGTCACGGAAAAAAATACCGTTCTTATTAATGGTGTAAGGGGAACTAATTGAATGAAATCTGGAATGTGGATTTATATAGACAAACCAGATTCAATCAATGTGTGGTTTTAGCTGCCTGCTTGGTAAATATTGTACATGAGTGATTTAAAATAAAGAAAATTACATCAAAAAAGATTTGTGGTAGAATCTAGTTGAAATTGTGTTTTTGAAATAACATTTCAAGTCATGGAGGTTTTGGGTTTTATCATTATAATATAACAGGACATACAGGAGTTGGAACATAAATCATAGTCAGCTTTATGACTATAAAGAAGGGCAAAAGAAAATAGCTTTTCAGGCTTCAGAAACTATAAAAGTTCCTAAAACTGCCGGTTTCAAAACTTTGCAGACCTTGCGGTACGATAATAAGAATAATAGCACAATAATAAAGTCGTGAAACCGTTTTATTAAATACTGTTTGCAAAGCGCTTATATGAAAATCCTGTGACCAGAACATAACAGTTTTCAAAATAAATGGAAGAAAGAAAAGGATCGAATGAACGGGTCCGATGCCAGTTTGGTTGACTGGAGCATGATGCAGCGTGCCAGAATGTTATTCCCCCTCTGACTGTGGTTTCTCTCACCGGCTACAATAGTAGTGAGATAATAAATAGCGGGCAGGCTGCATTTATTTCAAAGCTTTGCTGTGGGAGTGCAAGAAGTCATATGGTATTTCCTTCTAAACATCATGGGGGGCAATTAGGCACAGTTCAGCCAAGAGCTCAGACCACGGCTGTCATGGAGAAGCAGCCAGCATCTTTGTGCTTTACATGAACAGATATCACCACCACGTTTTTTTCTGAAACAAGAAAAAACTCTCACACAAATAGAATAATTGAAAATATGGAGTTTTCTTCCTTCCGTCCTCCTCCGTCTTTTCTTGCAGTTGTAGCAGAGCGACTAATGAAGTAGTGATTATGATTTTTTTTGATCGCTCTCTGAGTGCAACCTCAGCATTCCTCGATCCTGGATGGGGAACAGCAACATGTTTGTTGTCTTTATGTGAAAGAACTGCAAAGTAGTATTTAGCTCTAGAAAAATAAATGAGATTGTCCAGAAAGGAAAATCGACACCTCTTTGGGTGTTTCCGTGTGCTGCTTTGACTGTGACTAAAGCTGCACCTGTGCCGGCTCTAAATGAGGAACAACAATAGGTATCTGAGGTGGAAAAGCATGGAAGCAGGGTTAAATGTTTCTTTATGTTCTTTTTCTTTACAGGATACAAATCACGCTTCTAAATCCTTCCTTTTCACCCTTGAATCATTCAGTTGTGGTCTATATAAAGTGTAACTGCAATGCTTTGTTCTGAACTCGTTATTGTCGCTCCACAGGCTCCTCTTTTACCTGTTCTGAGGTACATCTGAGAGCAACTTGTTTTGGTGCCGTCTCTTTAAATGCTATTGAGGCACTTCACACCCTGCCCCCTCCAGGTCAAAGAGTGCTGAACTTTAACCTGTAACAGTTATCTAGTGGCGCAGAAATAAGACAGAAACGGCAAAACAATGCAAAACTGTTTACGTAAAAATAATATTCAAAACACGCAGAACGGTTCTGTCCTCAAGGAGCTAAAAGCAGCACACAGCGCTAACATAAGCAGAAGGCACAATGCTACTGCTATCAGAACAATGGCCAGGATGTCATATCAACACAAATAAATTCATGCCTAAAATAAAGGTTGTTTTCATATTAGCCTTATTTGCAGCTTGCTGCTTTGCCGTGTTCGTCGTATCCATAGACAGAAGGTACTGACCCCTTTATCACATGAAGTCCTTTAGCAAATCCTTGATACTGGTGGAGGCTGATGAAGAACTCGTCCTTGAAGTGCTTCGAGCAGATGAAGGGGAATTTCTCCACTGATGTGGGAACATTTCCATGCAAAATAAAATTTAACCAGGCACTCCGGTTCTGATGCTGGGGGACGGTGTAATGAATTGTGTGGGTTAATACAACCAATAAACGAACCGAACTTATCCTCGTTCAGTGTAGGCATACTTGAGTTTGGACTACAAAAACCCAGCGAGAAATAAAAATGGCGAATTTGTGGAATTGGTTAGCCGGAAGTCCATGACCTTGTTTAGCTGTTCCACAGCAAATACTGTGACATAACAGTTCGAAAACGTGATGATAGGGAAAACTATGACTCAAAGAGAATATAAAGATATCTATGCAGCACATGGAGAGACGAAGTTCAACTTCTCTGCACACCTTCTAGACTCCAACAACAACAAAATGTATTTAAGGGCTAGATAAGTGGATCTTGCATAATATGTCCCCTTCAATCTTCTTTTTTCTGTTTCATCATATCTGTTCTCCATTTTATTTTACTGTTTGTAGGAACAACAGACACTCAGTGGGGGGTCCGCAGGGTGAGTCCCCCGGGGGGTCCAGAGAAAGGTATCTGCCTAATGGTGAGCTAACGGAGGCGCAGAGCCATGACACATCTGGCCATCGGCAGCCCTCAAAGAGCAATGGCAGCCCTGGAAACAGTGCAGGTGAATGGTCTGCTCACATAATTGCACAGGATTTATACACACAACAACACAAAATCATAAGTTAGATTAGATGTTTATTTACTGAAAACCTTTGATTCTTGTTATTCCACTGTAAACACCAGTAATACTTGCAAGCCTGCCATGATCTTTGTTCTTGTGCATCTTTTTGCAGACAAAGTTGAGTTGACGTCCAACGGGCTGGACAGCAGTCGTGGAGTCTTGGCCCATCAGACTCCTCCTCCTCCATCCTCTCCATCAGGCCGATCTACAGCTGCCAACAACAACAACAGCAGTAGCCCCTCTCCAGGACGGGACGTACAGGGTCCGGCAGGGGCCGCCCCGGCAGAGTCCAGCCCCAACGTCCCCTCCAGCGCAGAGCAAGCCAACAGCAACACAACTGAGTTGACCACAGATTCGCTCCCGGCAGGGTAAAATCCAGCACATCCTCATTACTCTTGGTTCAGCAATAAAAACAAACACCATGGTAAAAACTGGGTTCTAGAGGATTCTGGAATTTGATTTAAGTATTTTCCAGATCTGGATAAGTGGAAAAAACAAGTAATATAAAAAATGTATTATATTTCTGGACTTTGTTTCCCTCCCATCTACATTTTGAATCAATGCATCCATCTTTCCGTCCCTACACCCATCCACCCGTCTATCAAACCGTCCAGTCCAGTCCAAATATTAGTAAATATTATCCAATTAATTTAAAGGTAGCAATTACAATTAATAAATAAATTACTAATAATCTTTAATATTTATGTTGTGTTGACTTTCAAATGAATATGTGTAAGTGTGTTTCATAAATCAAGTGCCTCACACATACATCATTTTATAATGGATTTGATGTTGAGTCTTACTGAACTGAGTCATATTAGAATATAGTTGGATTGGAATGGATTGTTTTCAAATGGGCAGCATTGGTTTGATTTGAATTTGACCTTCTTACCATTCTAGTTTTGCCCCTAGGTTTTTTGTTGTTGTTGTAAAAATGTGGCATAAACATAAACAACAATAAAAACTGTAGAAAAGTTTGAAGCTTACCATAGAGGATTTAGACTTCCAAAATAATGTTCTTTAGAGATATTGAGTCTTAAACCTAGACAGAGCTGGACCCTGTAATATGCCAATGACCCAAAACATATCAGTAAATAAACCAAGGCTGAGAATTAAGAAAAGGAAAGTCCTGGGTCTAGTCAAAGTCCAGATCTTGATCTCATTGAGATGCTGTGGGGTGACTTGAAATGTGTTGTACATCGAAGAACCCCTCAAACATCTGACAGCTGAGAGCGAGGGGTGGGATAAACTTTCCTCAGATTGATGTCATAACCTTTTGGAAGCGTACAAGAGTCTCACTTAAGTTATTTCATTAAAACTCTAGTTATAAGGGGATAGGATGTCCTAACTTTTTCCTCAGTAAGGGAATGCACATTTGTTTAAATCTTTTGTTTAATAATTGAAACAAGGTTTATTTTTGTTGTTTAAATGCAATTAAATCACGTAAAAAATTGGTTCAGACTTTGAGATGTGAAAATGTATAAGAACAAAATATTTTTTTTTTTCATGACTGTACATAAATTCCTGCCTTGTAAGACTGAGAAATATAACACGTGTTACGTGATGCAGTTTTAAAAAGTTTAATATATTTTTTCCAATTGGATGTTATGCAGTGATCCTGTACAAACCAAAAACTAACTTTAAATATAATTAATCCTCTATTTTTTTCTGTAGTAAAGCTCAAATTATCTTATATTCACACAAAAAACCCAGAGGGCAGGTGGGGTGTATTTAGTAAACTCAGTGATTACAGGTAATCAGGACAGATTTAGAGGCATTAGGTTTGCAGTGAATTTATTGCATCAATGCTGCTCTCTGTTAGCATCAATGTCCCATCCTTACCTAACAGGCAACTACAAAGTAATACTTCCTGTCCTCTCAAAAATAACATTCAGATGCATTACCTGTGAAATCCTATCAAATACCTTCTTTGTTTTAGTTTTCAGCGTTGGAGTAAAGCTGTATTTGTGTGTTCTTGTCTCTCTGTGCAGCTGGGAGCAGCGGGTTTTACCTCATGGCAGAGTGTATTACGTCGACCACAACACCAAAACCACAACTTGGGAGAGACCACTGCCAGCAGGGTACGCCCATCACAGCTTTATATCTGTTTTTCCTGTTGATGCCCTGGGTGTTTGACGCCTGGCGGGGCTAGACAAGACTGGGTAGCGAAGGTTAATGTTTGGCTTTAAAAATCAGTCGCTCGTGTCTTTTATATTCGTTCAGATTCAGGACGTGACCGCCTCACCAGTGGTAAGAAAAACAGATGTGTTTTCAAATATGTTTTCAGAACTAATATTTGCTCAGTTTATGAAAAAATATTACATTTGTTTTGGAAGGTACACGCATCTTGTTTGATAATACAGGGCTTGGTGTTTAGTGTGAACGCCACATGGGGGCTGGTTAATTTACTTTAGTTGGTTCATTCAACAGTGAGGTTAAATTAAACAAGTAAACTGGCGAGTTAGACGTGATTCATATGGATCACACACAAAGGAGAGGCTTAAATATTGCTGTCTATCAACTGTTATGGTAGACAGCTGCTGGTGGACTGCTGTTCTTAAGTTTCTGTTCCTGCATGTTAGCATGTTTACATGAATCAGGGTTCCTGAACAGTCTGGAAAATATTTATTAGATTTAAACACCTCCAGGTTTATATGTGTGTTTATCCATCCATTCATCTGTCCATCCATCATCCATCTATCTATCCATCCATTCATCTATCCATCCATCCATCCATCCATTCATCCATCTATCCATCCATTCATCCATCTATCCATCCATCATCCATTCATCCATCTATCCATCCATTCATCTATCCATCCATCCATCTATCCATCCATTCATCCATCTATCCATCCATTTATCCATCTATCTTTCCATCATCCATCTATCTATCCATCCATTCATCTATCCATCCATCCATCCATTCATCCATCTATCCATCCATCCATCATCCGTCCATCCATCTATCCATCTATCCATCCATCCATCCTTCCATCCATCCATCCTTCCTTCCTTCCTCCCATCTATCTATCCATCCATTCATCTATCCATCCATTCATCTATCTATCTGTCCGTCCATCCGTCTATCCATCCATCCATCCATCCATCCATCCATCCATCCTTCCATCCATCCTCCCTCCTTCCCATCCATCCTTCCGTCCTTCCTTCCATGTATCAGTCCAGCCATCCTTCCTTCCTTCCTCCCATCCTTCTTTCCTTCCATCTATCCATCCATCCATCCATCTATCCATCCATCCGTCTTTCCTCCTTCCCATCCATCCATCCATTCATCCATCCATCCATCCATCCATCCATCCATCCATCCTTCCGTCCTTCCTTCCATCTATCAGTCCATCCATCCTTCCTTCCTTCCTCCCATCCATCCATCCTTCCTTCCTTCCTTCCTTCCTTCCTCCCATCCTTCCTTCCATCCATCCTTCCATCCATCCATCCTTCCTTCCTTCCTCCCATCCATCCTTCCTACCATCCATCTGTTTGTTTGTCTCTCCATTCACCCACATACCCTCACCTTTGTCCAATAACTAATAACGTAGACATATCTGGCATCAAAAAAAAGGTGTGACATTAAAAATGTGTAGAAAGCAAAACAAATGGTCACAATGTTATCATGTAGCTCAGCTGAAGCGGTCTTCAACACACAGGTCAAAGGTCAGACATAATATCGTATATCTTACTCATCCTGGAGGTCTGTCTTGGAGCCAAACCACTTCATTATATCTGAAAAAGCTTCCATTTACATGAACAAAATTATCAACACACTCCTCTCATGTTGGGCTCTGCATGCTAATAAAGTTGAAAAGTGAAAACTTTTTATCAACCAAAAAAAAGTAATTGGTATACAGGGGGTATGCTTGCTTGAACAGTTTACTCTTCTGGCTGTATCAATATAAAAATATTTGGTATGGACGATATGTCTGCATTAACATCTGTATCGGATGATGGATGAATTGGAGTTGTTCCATAATTTGACGGAGAGGAGGTCAGTCAACGGTGACATTCAGAGTAATCACGGAGAATGTGGAACCGTTCTCAATAACAATGGAGTTGGTCCGTTGGTCGGAACGGAACAGAGCAGGAACGGAGGATGTGAGAGATTTCTCCTGCCTCTACCTGTAGCAGCTTCCCAGGCAGGAAGGAGCCGGCGGTGTTGGTTTTTCAAAATTAAGTAAATTTTAAGGTTTCATGATATTTAAAATTAAAACTCTTTGATTATGGTTAGTATAAGTGCGTAAATAAAAATTAACATAACCAACCCTGTTGGTGCTGTTTGTGTATGTGTTTCGAGGGGGGCGTGGCCAGGTGGTATTTGTTTGAAAACGCCACAGTGATGCGTTGCTGCGCATGATCATGGGTGTTTAAATGAACCAGAGAAACAATGTCAGCGTTTTTTTTCTCTGGTGTTGAAAAAATGTGGGGGATCTCTGGTGGGGAATGTATATAAGATGAGCATTGGGTCACACGTTTCGACACAATGTTACATGAGTAATTTCAATTTCTTGGTCCACATTTTCCCAGATAAAAGGTCCTGGTCTGGGGTTAGGACTTTCAGATTACCATGGGATTGTTGAGGGCCGATATTATGTGCTGAGCAATGATTATTGGTGGACCCTTTCTTCCAGTGTTCTGACTTCTGCTTGCCCACCTTATTTAAAACCTGGATGTTATTGTTGTTCTTTTCTAATACGTTTTTTTCGGGCGATCGCCTGCCTTCTTTCTCTTGCAGATCGCTGGGTCTCAGTTACAATGTGGTACAACACCACAAGCGGTAAAGCCAGTTGTGCGTTCTCTGTCTTGCTTAATGAACACATGGTGGGATATGGGCTTTGCTTGTTTGACCTTTAGTTTCTTATTACCACCACCCGCTGGACTGGAGGTGAAGTGCATTTATCTTCATAACTTCCCCATACATCATTAGGTTGTCTTAAATACATGTTCGAAGGGCTTTTCAGAGCAGCAGAAACAGAATGCTCACAAATTACCACAGATTTCTTTTACCACGACCTAGACTTCTTGCTTATCTACTAACCATTCCCTCATCATGCAGTTTGATAGTAAGTGCTTATAAGAAGCACACCGTTTCAATCAGTTTTTCTTATCAGAGTTCAACTGTTTTCATTACTTTTTTACTTGGCCCTTTTATTTATTGATTTTCACAGTGTGTGTGACTGGGTGACAGAGAGAAAAGAGTCTGTTTTAAGTAAAGGTCACCCCCTCCTCCTCCTGCTTTCCAAACTTCTGCCCCCCATGTCAGTTTTTCCATCCAAGGAACAGGTCTGTTGGGGCCCTGAGAACAAAAGTCCTTTCTTAGAGCCACATGTACCTCCATGCATCGCTGTGTTGGCTGCTGTGGCCTGTCAGAGGATCAATTAGCAGGCTAATAGTGGGCCAGCGCTCCAGATGTACACACCAGGAACTGTTTAGAGGCTGAGGGGAGGCAGAGTGGGGGTAGCTGAGCAGTCGAAGGTTGGAAGCTGGAATAATGAAAGCCATCCGAAGCTAGGCTGGGGAGAGCGTATGAGTGACTCTTGTTTTTGTGTTGCTCATTGTTAGGGACTTCCTAAACAAAGCTAAAGTCATGTTTACATAAGCTTTTCTTTGCATGGTGCCAATGTTGTAGTTTTATCATGTGTCGTTACGTAGACAGAGATAAGCTGTAGAAAGCAGACTGTAAAGCTTAATTTTGTGGTTGTAACAAACCTATTTCAAAACATCAAGGAGTTACATTTTAACTTAACTATTCATTTTTTTTAATGTTTTGAGCTAAACAGAAATATCAGCCTAGAGATTGAGCACTTCTGCCAAACCAAAGTGGAGAAGTGTCTTCTACTTCCAGACATAAGTGAGCGTGCTAAAGCACAGAGCTGAAGCAAGCGTACAGTGCAATCAAAGCTATGATCAGTAATCAGGGCTGCAGTTTTAATGTGGCTGCATTTTTGTACAACAGTCATTCTTTTTAAAAAATCGTTTGATGCAGATTGAACAAACCCATGTTCTGGTAATCAGAGCTGTCATGTCACGACTCAGTCTCAAACTACCCAATATTTGCTTGATTTCAGTCTGTCCTGTGGTCCAAAGTCCCTTGAGGAGAGTTTCTTTTTTCCCCCCAAAAAAAAGTCCAACTGGCAATATAGATTTTTTTTATCCGGAATTAACTTGATTGTCTTGTTTTAGACATTAAGGAAGCCAGTTGATGTTTGAAACAAATACATTTTTATACCACTTGGAAAAATTAGTCAGGGTGCAAAGTTAATTTTTAAATATTTCAAACTCTAAAAGTCCAAAAAATTATTTGCATTTCTGTGCATTCAAATAGAAAATCTAAAAACCCCTAAAATGAATATGTTTAAGTGTAGTTTTATAGATAAACAGACTCTTAAAGCAGTCTTAGCAGACCCAGTAACACTGTTTTTAAAGTGGGGAGGCCTAAAATGAGGCATTATCCGGTTGGCTTCAGCATGACTTCATCTGCTGAAATACTGCAAGTCTAAGATATAGTTATAAGCTCTGGGTGTAAGTTTAAGTCCTTTAAGCTTGATACTCTGTGTGAGACTTTTATTTTGAGGTATAAAAGGAGGCAGTTCTTGAGTTGTTGCCCCTGTTGTGCTGACAGAGTCGACTAATATAAATTGCAGGAGGGGCTGACCAACACTCAGCCACAAAAGCACTGAAGAACGGTAACTAGGATTAACAATCGGTAGGAATCTTTGTGTTATGTCCCTTGCCCAAAGGCACATAGTCACATGGCAGGGAAAAGAAGCTGGAACTGAACCCGACTACTCTTCCCACTGATTCACAGGTACAAATGAAGGCTCCAACACTTAGATTGCTTGTGTTGCAGCTTTTTGAGTCCTCTGTACAAAGAAACAGTGACAGACATGAGAAAAATGATTTAAAAACACACAAATTAAGAGTAAATAACAGAGAAAAATATAAAAGGACGTATTTAACAGGATGAATTGGTGTACCCTGTGGAAGCGTGCTTTTTTTGTCTTTTATTGCGATTAAACACCAACTTATGATCGAACTGAAGAACCAACAGAAAAACAGGAAACTGAACATTTTTTAAAAATTGACAAACTTTTTTTTAGCAACTTTAAAGAGCACTTTAAATCTCCATGCAAGTCATGAGTTTCAGACATGTGACCTGTCTTGTTTAAACCTGAAAGAAGCTTTGAGTCCCCGAACATTTCCAGATATATCTGAGTATTAATCGGACCTTAAAGGGAGCTGATTGTGCCTCCTTTTCTTCTATAGTGAAGTTTTCCTGGCCACTCTTTAAAAACTGGAAACTGCCGGTACAGCTATTTAACACTTGCACAAGTTGCAAGTGTTTTTATACCAAGACTTGGTGTTTATATTCAGATTAAATTCTTTAACAGTTTTTCAAAATAACTAATGAAAGTCAATTTTCATGAGGATTGTGGTGTTTATCTCAGAGAGCTTCAGGAAATGATGGCATCATGCTGTATTCTCTGGGCTATGGCAAATCACGGTTCCTGAAAGGCATGACGTCCTGTGGGAGTCATTGCTACACAGCAGGATGGAAAAGGAGCTGCAAGCTGTTGTGTGTGTTTCTCAGCTCTTGTCCATTTCAGATCCTCAAATATTTCCCTTAACATTGGTCAGTAAAACCCCAAAAAATAGCTGTGCCCATTCCAGTTTGAGCAAAGTACCATCAGAGAAAATTCGGGAGTGTTATTTTTACATCCTAGCCAATCAGAGCTGCAGCCACAAGTACTGCAGTCATTTAATCCAGAACTGAACCCAGAGAATATCCACTGGAGACAAACGCCTGACATCACAGGGTGTTTGTGGGTTTTTGGTTTAGGTTAACAGGGCTCACAACAGTGTCAGGAAAAAGACTGTTTGGGAAAAGTCATTTCTGCATATAACACTGCGCATAACATCAGATAGTTTAACAAAAGTCTTTAAAAAGCCTCTAAACGAAGAGAACATTGGAGTTTTTTAAATCTCTTCTCACATACATGATAATGACTAATTTTATTCAAAGTTCAATCACTAGTTTTTAAAAGTTTTTATTTATACATCTTTTTTCACAATTTATTTATTAGCATCCAGCCTTTGAGTTTTGCTTTTGTTTTTCTCCTAATATTTATGGATTCTTTGCTGAGCTAAAACATTGCTTAAAACCTAAAAACACAAAGAAGATCATAAGTTGCACTAAAATAGCAATGAGTAATGAATGGTCTGGTCCGTTCAAAAGAGGATTACAGATATACTCCAAGCTTAAACTGGCAGTTCTTGGTTTTGCTTGGATTGGTACAAAGAGATATAATCAGATGAATAACTATGTAGAGACTCAACGGACCACTGTGGGTTCTAAGGATTCCCCCTGTCTCCAGTAAATGAGTAGCTACTGTTAATAATACCAGAGAGGGAAGACTCCTGCTGTTTATATGATGCACAGAGACATAGTGGTCAGCCAAATAACTCTGTTTGTAATCATCTTCACTGTTGAACTGTCCATTAGCAACATATTACAGCTTACCGGCCATGAGGGAGCTGCTGAAAATCGGTATTATAGCAAGCTATAAAATCTCTAGGATTAAAGAAATGAATAATTTACAATGCAGGATATTACCAAAATCCAACACTTTTAAAAAGTGCGCCAAAAAACACCTTCTGTTTCTTCATAGGGACCTCCTGGGTCATCTGATGCAAATGGGAGGGGCATAAGGCTGACAGGAGATGGCTAAACTAATTGTAAACAAACAAATGTTTGTTTCAGGGTGGTTTGTTGGTTTCAGTAAACATTATGCTATACCAAGAAGCGTGAAAAGAGTCAGACTGTAATGCTGCTGATCCGTCGGCCATGATGGATGGAAACAGTGGCACATGAGATGAAACAAGCTGCGACAAGGAGGATGATGGTCTTCAGTACAAGTAAAAATAAAAGGGTCAAATGCAAACCTTAAAAGTTTTACTTTGAGCACATTAGCAGTACTATGAAAAACTTCATTGCGAGACTAACCCCGCATTCATACAGACTCCGTCATTCATGCGTTTTGCTCTCCGTTGCAAATAGAAGTCATTCTAGTCAATGCAGTATGTGTCACTGGCTCCGTGGCGCTGCGGCATGATGGAGCACAAACACGTAAAACTTCAAAGACAAGATCGAGCCAGACAGGAAGTCAGACCAAGAAAAAGTAAAGTGCATCTGGTACATTTCAAAATAAGAGACCCTTAATCACATCACAATGTAAACTTTATGTCAGAACCGGTGACACGTGGTGTTTAGTTTACTTGCAGCTCTTTATATTCATGGCTGTTACTGCGTGAACTCTCGACTTCCCGTGTGAACTTGTGATCTCTCGAGTCCAGCTCCATCTGCTGTTCTCGGATGCATGAACGGATCCGAAAAGGCATCCAGTGTAAATTGCCACACGGCAAAATTTGCGACGGATGCCGGAGCAGACACCTAACGTAAATGGTAAATGGCCTGCAGTTGTATAGCGCTTTATCAAGTCCCTAGAGACCCCAACGCATTTCACACTACATTCAGTCATTCACCCATTCATGCACTCATTCACACACTGACAGTGGTGAGCTACATTGTAGGCACAGCTGCAACCTGGAGCAGACTGACAGAAGTGAGGCTGTCATACACAGGTGCCACCGAGCCCTCTGACCACCATCAGCAGGCAAGGCGGGTGAAGTGTCTTGCCCAAGGACACAACAACTGAGACAGACAAAGCGGGGGAACCCAATGGTTACAGGACGAACCCCTACCACTGCCACCACCGTCGCCCTCTACAACGTATTCAGTGTGAATACAGGGTAACACCTACTAAAGCCTTTCAGAGTCATATGCACAGAATGCAGAGGTTTCTTAGTTGTAAGCACAAGTTTTATCCAATTAGATCACGATTTACAGCAAAATAACAAAGCAAATGGAAAAATAGACATTCTGTGAATTTGAGTGATATTTATTATTAGTCTGGGTTCCTTTTTTAACACGAGTAAATTAATATCGCACAGTTCCCTGTGCAGCTTTAGGACTCTGATCACTGTCTCCCTCATCTTATTCCAATTTACAGACAAAAACTGAAACTCTCTAAGCCTGTGGTTAGGACTGTAAGGATGTGGACTGATGAGTCAAACCAGATGTTGCCGGCCTGCTTTGACTGCACAGATTGGAGTATTTTTGAAGCTGCAGCTATGGACTTAAATAAGCTTGCTGAAACTGTGACATCATGCATCAGTATTGTGAGGACGTGTGCAGACCAAGATATTCCGCACAGACAACAAGAAACCATGGGTCACTTTGCATCCTAAAGAAACTGTGTCGGACCAAAGAAGAGTCTTTCAGCAGTGGGGACTGGGCCCTGTATAGGCATGCAAGCACAAACTGATGGGGGGCATAAGGCCAGCTAAGAGAAGCTAAAGTGAGAAGCTAAAAATCAGCTTCTCAGCTGATGACCAGTGGCAGTTTGGAGGAGCTTGAACACCATGACTAGCTAGAGGAGCCCATTTCCCCCTCAGTGTGACCACCCCCGATTGGCTGACAACCTCAACAGCTTCTTCTGTAGGTTTAAAAGCCACCCATTTACACCTCACTCCCGCACAAAGGTGCGGGAGTGAGGGGAGTGAGGGAGTGACCTGTACCCCCATCAACAACTCTACAACCCCCTCCCTCTGACCCTGTGGCTAGTGTTAAAGCATCTGAAGGACTTTACAGGCCCCCTGCTGGACCCCCCAGTGACTAAGCAAATAGGTCCACAGATGATGCAGTCATCCTAGGACTACACTTCGTCCTGCACCACCTCGACCACCCAGGGATGTACACTAGGATCCTGTTTGTAGACTTCAGCTCTGTCCTCAACACCATCAACCCAGACATCCTCTACCAGAAGCTCATCCAGCTCACAGTGTCAGCCTCCACCTGTCAGTGGATCTCCAGCTTCCTAACTGACCGACAGCACCAGGTGAGGATGGGAAGCATCTTCTCCTACACAAGAACCATCAACACCGGCACCCCCCAGGGGTGTGTTTTCCCCCCACTCCTTTTCTCTCTGTACACAAATGACTGCACCTCCGCGGACCCTCTGTAGAAGTTTGCAGATGACCCCACTGTTATTCGTCTGAAGACAGTAATGAGTTTGTATACAGACAGTAGGTGGATCAGTTGGTCCACTGATGCGGTCAGAAACACTTGGAGCTTAACCCACTAAAGACTGTGGAGATGACGGTGAAGTTCTGGAGAACACTCCACACTGCCTCCCCTCACCATCCTCAACAACACAGGGTTTATTGTGGATAACTTCCTAGGAACCACCCTTTCTCAGGTTTTTCCTTGTTTCTACCTTCAGCATGGTAAAAAAGGATAAAACCCTCAGGTCCATGCGAATATTAAAATCAGATGTGAAATTAATATTCTTTTCTCCCTAAAAGAATGTCCCAATCCATTTCTTACACACCGTAGTATGAATGTAGTTCTTCTCCTGTGCACCGAGCAGACAGAGCATGTGTTTGTTCATGTGTGAGTTTGCATTAAGCAATTTGGAGAAACCAAAATGCATCTATTCTGAGCTTTGGGAGACCAAACAAACTTAAAGTTAGAGAGTATATGATGCTCAAATAGGGGGTAGAGCTTTCCCTTTCCTCACACTTAGTCACTTTCAGCTATACAAACTTTGTTTATCTTTAACCTTTTCTGGTTATAAGACATGAAAAATGAAGGTGACAGCGAAACACTCATCGTGCTCCCAATGGGAATTTATTAGTTTTTTGCTCTTGTGCAGATCTTTGAAGTTTGCCAGGAAACCTAGTAGGTATTTTTGCAAGCACATGGAAGTTGATGCTGATTTCTCTCCCAAATTCTGCGGCGCTTAAGTCAGAGATTTGAGAATAGCAGCAGACAAGCAGTCAGTCCCTGGTGAGCCCAGGGAACTGGTCTCTGTGTGTGTGTGTGTGGGGGGGCTTCGTTCCTGTGTCCCTTTGTAAGGCGGTGCATGTGTTTGTGTTTCTGTGGGTTGCTACTATCTCAGCCCCTGTCCAGACCTCATGCCTTTGGGGAAAACTGGAATATACATTCACCTCTGAGTAATGCCACCGGCAAGCAGTGGTGGACAAATGCACACTGTGGCACAAACATGGTTATCGGCGATCAGAAACGTTTGTTTCATTGTTCTCGCTCATTTTCATAATTGAAAACAGGCTTTGGCTCAAAGTGTCTTACATTAGTTATGGCAATTTCATACTAACTTGATGTGCTTCTCATTGAAAAATCAATTCTCTAAAAAAGACGAGCAGCATAAACAACACAACTGAAAATAAATGTAATACAACAGCCCCAAAGCATGAACAGGGGAAGAAATGAGTCTCAAACTTTACAACAAGCTTCATTCTCCACACTGTTAAATTAGAGTAAATCTTAATAAAGTGGAATATCATTGAAAAGTAAAAAAAACAAACAATTTTAGTAATTCAGCCTGAAAAGTAAGTCATATATTGGTTCATTGCACATAGAGCTATTTTAGCTGTTTTTTTCTGTTTATTGTGATGGTTATGGCTAATTAAAACCTAAAACGTAGGTACTCAGAAAATCATATATTATAATCAGGTTATAATATAATATAACACCAATAAAAAAAAGGATTTTTATGAATTATTGCGTCAGTGCAGTGTGGCATGGAGGTGATCAGCCTCTGGGTCTAAGGAAGCCCAGGTTGCTTTGATTGCGGCCTTCGGCTCATCTGTGTCTTATCTTCCTCTTGCCAATAATCCCCTGATTTTCTGTGAGATTCCCATCAGACCAGTTTGCTGGACAATCAGCCACAGTAATATCATGGTCATTAAAGCAGATACTGGTTCTTTGAGCAGTTTGGGCAGATGCCAAGTCCTGGTGGAAAGTGAAATCCGCATCTCCATGAAGCTTGTCAGCTGAAGAAAGCATGAAGTGCTTAAGAATTGTCTGGTAAACGGCTGCTTTGACTGTGGATTTAGATTTCCAAATAAAAGCAAATTTCTTTTCATCTCAAAGAGGACTTTGGACCACTGAGCAATAGTCCAAAAATAGTCCTGGAAATATGTTACTGATGTGGTCTCTGGTTCAGGAGTGGTTAAAACACAAGAAATGAGACAGTTGTAGTCTGATTTTAGCTACAGTCAACACCATTGTTAAATCTTTCCAAAGGTTATCTCTATTGCTTGTGCATATTTTTGTACCACAATTTTACCTTCCACTCAGTTTTCCATTAATATGCCTGGATACAGGACAATGTGAATAGCCAACTTCTTTAACAACAATCTTTTGTGACTTCCCCTCCCTGTTGACGGCGTAAGTGGCTGTTAAGTCTGCAGTCTTCCCCATGATGATCAACACTTTAGTTTTAAAATCATTAGTTTTCATTAGGCGTAAGCCATAATCATCAAAATCTAAAAGAAATAAACATCACTCTGTGTGTAGGGACTCCATATGATTCACTTTTTGAATGGAAATTGCTTAAATACTTTACACAAAAACAACATAAAAACTGACTAGAACACAAGGAAAAATGTCATCTATCTCCTGTTTGTCTCTTATAATATATCTTGAGGTTTGTGGAATATAATTAGGAATATTTCAAGGAATGCTTTCTTATGTATGGAAATATTGTTATGAGAATATCTAAAATGGTCTGCCTTTACCGTTTTAGCAGCATTTTTCCCTTTTTTGTTTTTCTTCCTCCTCTCTGTCAAACAGTATCTTTACATTTTTACTTTATTTAATCCCTTCTTTTTTCTCGTTTTCCTTTCTCAGCTACCACTCACACATTTCCTTCTTACTGTTTTCCTTCCTTTTCTTGTCTTTGTTTTTTTTCCCTCGTCTTTAGAAACGGAGAGCAGCTTTTTGTGACAGCCGCCCACTCTTGACTTGTCAAATAAAAAATGTTGTTGAAAGCTACAGCCTGTCTCACCCTTACTTTGTTTCTGTCATTTCCTGCCAATTCAACCTTTCAGCTGGGAGAAACGAGTGGACCAGCGAGGCAGGTTCTACTATGTGGACCACAACACCAGAACCACCACATGGCAGAGGCCCACAGCCGAGTCTGTGCGCAACTATCATCAGTGGCAGAGCCAGCGCAGCCAGCTGCAGGGTGCTATGCACCAGTTCAGCCAGCGCTTCCTTTACCAGGTACACACACCCCTAACTGGTTTTACTCTCTTATCTGAAGCTGGTTATTGTGGTGGTTACCTTTAAGACACAGTTCAGCTAATTCAGCTTGTTTTCTCCGAGATACAACCTCATACCTTTGGTTAGCAAGACTTAAAGTCACCTTCACTGAGTGATGAGTTTTAAGGAGTTTCCTCTGTACTAATGTAGGTCAAAAATAACAAATGCACTCATTTTCTGTTAGTTTTGAAGCTAAAACTATGCAACTGGAGGGGGTCTGGATAGAGCATATTCACAGACGAAGAAGGTTTTTCATCTTAAATACAAAATATATATATATATTTTTTGCACAATTTTGGCCTAATTATTGCTCTGGGTGTGTTGTTCTTTCTACAAATGGCATGTTTTAGAGTCTGTATACTATAGTTAACAATTATTTGATAATTAAACTAGTTGACGATTATTTTAATAATCGATTAATCCGATGAATTGTTTCAGCCCTACATTCACGTATCAATAGCGTAGACTGTTGTTAGCGGAAGTGCGGGCTGTGCAACAGAAACAACCACCCGGCCGGAACACAGTGGTTAAATGGTTAAACAGAGTTTAACGAAACCTCGAGGTACTAAAGCATAGCTGGAAGTTTAGCAAAATGAAGCACATTTTTTAATATAACACAACTGGAATTTGAAGATGCGTGAGGCAATGTTGTAGGGAGGACCTTTTTATTGGAATACTCCAGTTCCTCTGGGTGAAGCAGCCAAGGTCAGACTGCCGCCAGACATTAAAGTCTTATTGGATTAAAACATCTGAGCCTTTTCAATGGGCCATTAGTTAAACCAGCCTTAAAACGTATACAGGCTCCAATAAAATCACCCAGCTCTTTTGTGCGTTTGTGTTTTAGTTTTATGCATCTCTGGTGTTTTGGAGCCCATCCTTTTGTTTCCTGCATCTCTTTGGGTTTTGTTTTTATGTTCTTCCAGGTGTGGGCTTTATTGGTATTTGGACCGGCTGCCACTTTATTAAAGTCAGCCACAGTTTAGCCCTAAACATCCCTTGATTGCTCCTTCTATTGACATGCCCATCACTCTTTTCCTCCTTTTTTCCCCCACTAACTCCTAATTTTATGTCCACATACGCCTCTTTAACACCCTACATTTAACCATTGGGTTTAATCTCTGCCTTTCTTTTGGGTAAGTTAGTCAGTAAAATTAAACACTTACTGATGCCGAGTTTAAGTGTGATGCATGCATTTTCTACAGCACATATGTGCTGTGAAAATCAGTGGTACATAAAAGTATTTAAATCAGTAAAGCGTCCTGCAAGAGAATTCAAACTACTTGACCCTTTTTACATTTTGCAATTTTACAACCACAAACTACAATGGATTTTATTGGGATTTCATGTAGCAGACCAACACAAAGGAACGTTATATATGGGTTTCCAAAATTCTGAGGAATAAATATCTAAAAATTGTATAATCGGATTGGGACGCCTGCGTCTGTTTTTATCTGTAACTGACAATCTTTTTACCCCCTCTTCTCTTGTTTAAAGTGCCTCATGAGCGACTCCCTACAGCATCTTCTGTCCCGATCAAAGGATTGTTTTAGAATCATTTTTGCAATCTGCAGTCTGAGAAGGTTTTTAGCTGAAAGAGGAGCTGACTAAAGTTCAGCATTCTTCAGGTAAAAACTGAAATGGTCGGAAGCAACATCTCCACCATCGTTCTTCCCTGCTCTCGTTCCCTCCCTCCTGCACCCAGTGTGTGTGAGAAAAGCCAAGTGGCAGGTCTTGTTGATAGTACACTGCTCTGTCTTGGAATGCCCAAACTGCTGATAGCGCTGACTATTTATGGCCCGAGTGTGTGTGAACAAGGAAACGGCTCACAAAATGGCTCATAGCTCTACTGTGAACAGAGCCACATGATCTGCTGCCAGGCTGGCGCTCTCACCACCCCCCACTCAGCCTCGGTTCTTTTCCTAAGAGTTAAAAAAAAAACGTCTGTGGCCGAGTTCATTGTGCTGACAGGAACGAGACATGTAACATGCTGTAAAAATTGAAACGTCAATCATTTTTGGTTGTATGACAAATAAACTGGATCATAAACCTGATGCACCAGAGAATATATTAACTCATGCTGACTCTGTTGAGCATCTTGAGTCTAGGATCATGTGCTCCTTGTGTCTCTGTGTGAGTTGGAGTTCATGGGCTCACAGGGTTGTAATGTTGAGCTCAGGTGCAACATTTTTCTGAGCTGCACATTACAACTAAAGAAAGTCAAGTGGCCTTTCTTCCTAAATCAGCGGTGGTGCTCTAAGGGGCATGCACATTTTCACACAACTATATGGACACATCGTACAAAGCTTTGTTTGCACAAACCAATAAACACAGCCACCAAAAAAAGCTTTTCACTTACACTACTGTGCATGTCTGTATTTGCTTCCAAGAAGCCAGACTTGGTCTGGTCATAATCAATAGGTCACCATGCTTTCTGAAGGCTATCATAAACTTCCACTGGACGTTTCAGTCCAGTACCTGACCGTTTTAAAGATAACATTTTAGTATGTTGCATAAAAACACTCCATCACAACCCCACAATTTGCTCCTATTTTTTTCATTGAATCTATAAAAAATAACAGATACATACAAAAATTTGAATTTTAGCATAAACAAAAAGCTTTTTTGATTAAAATGCTGCAGGCAGAATGCCTCTCCCAGGTCCTGTTTTAACTTGTTGGTAAACAGCTGACCTTATTTTGTCCTCCACTTGTCCCGTTTCTTCATTTTTTAACATCAAATAATCAGTTAAGTTGTTCCTTTAATCTTCTATATTATAGGAAGGTGAAACCTTCATGTTCATTGACTTCCAGATGGAAATAAAAGGTTGTTCTGACATTCAGCTCGCTTTTAAGGCCTTAAGAAAATCAATCTGATCACCAAGCACATGGAAAAGTAGACTTGCTGTTGTATTTCTTTTAAAGATGGATTAGGTAAATATTTGGGCATTTAGTTGACGATTAGGTACAACTTGAGACTTCTCTTGATTTCTTGCTGTTTTTCTGACCAGCTGAAGACGTAGTTGTGAAAGCAGTCATAACCTGAATCAACACTGAAAACACTGACCGCTGTTGCCTCAGTCCATGCAAAGATAGGAGGACAAATGTGTGTTTGCAGAGTAATTGCAGCTCGTTAGAAGGGCGGCCTCGTGGTCATTAACTGCTGTTTCCAGCTTTCCTCCGTTTCCTCCACCTCTACCAGTCGTCTCCTTCTTGTTACTTACCCCTGCTCTTTCTTTTAACCTCTCCTCATCATTCCACCGCCTTTCTCAACCTCTCGTTTTAGTAATTTTCCATTTCTGCATAAACATATCTTCGTTTTTATATAGCCTTATTTCAGACCTGTTTCTTCCACCCTTGATTTGTTGCTGTCAGATCAGTCACCTTCCCACCAGTGGCCTCCTCCTCCTCCTCCTCCCCTGCTCCAATTATAACCTTCAGTCCATTTTTGCTGGAACAAGGGCTCCTTAACAGCGGCACCTGAATCAACCCTGTGTTTTATCACTCACAGCACAGAACAGAGTTCCACACACATCCACACTGCTCACGCTAACACCTTAGCTTATGTTTACACACAACCCGTCAGCGCTTATATTTCCATGGACGACATTTTTCCATGAAAGGACAATGAACAGATTGTGTTTAAGGTGCACCAATCCTGCCCTCTTTAAAGGTGTCTTCTTTAGACGTGGGTGAACGTCTTTCATTTCGTTGACGTAATTGGAATAAATATGACTAAATTGATTCTAAAAATAAGAATCTTCTTCTTCATCTTCTATACCGCTTATTCCATAGTGGGTCACGGGGGGGCTGGTACCTATCTCCAGCAGTCTACGGCGAGTGGCAGGGTACACCCTGGAGAGGTCACAAATCCATCGCAGGGCAACACAGAGACATACAGGACAAACAACCACACACACACTCATTCACACTTAACGGCAATTTAGAGAGATCAATTAACCTAACAGTCATGTTTTTGGATTAAAATAAAAAGTTTTAAAAAATTGTCATCTATCATTTTCTGAAAAATATATATATATATATTTTTAACTGATTTTTAGAGGTAAAAGACTCTAAACATGCTGCTTTTCTGAATATAAGAAAGAAAAGCTATTTGTTTATTTTTTTCCCCTTGATTGGACTAAATAACAGATGAACTAATAATAAATACACCTTCACATACAATATCAGCTCTGTCACCTGCTGATGCAGTTTGTTAGTTTGTTGCATTTCAGTTTGGCTCTTGATGTTAATGTAAAAAATTTGTAATTGCAATATAGAACCATATATTGTCTTTCTTGATACAGATTCAAATGTAAAAGCTAGAGAATTAAGTTAAAGCTATAGGGCTTGGACAATGAAACTGAAACACCTGGTTTTAGACCACAATAATTTATTAGTATGATGTAGGGCCTCCTTTTGTGGCCAATACAGCGTCAATTCGTCTTAGGAATGACATATACAAGTCCTGCACAGTGGTCAGAGGGATTTTAAGCCATTCTTCTTGCAGGATAGTGGCCAGGTCACTATGTGATACTGGTGGAGGAAAACGTTTCCTGACTCGCTCCTCCAAAACACCCCAAAGTGGCTCAATAATATTTAGATCTGGTGACTGTGCAGGCCATGGGAGATGTTCAACTTCACTTTCATGTTCATCAAACCAATCTTTCACCAGTCTTGCTGTGTGTATTGGTGCATTGTCATCCTGATACACGGCACCGCCTTCAGGATACAATGTTTGAACCATTGGATGCACATGGTCCTCAAGAATGGTTCGGTAGTCCTTGGCAGTGACGCGCCCATCTAGCACAAGTATTGGGCCAAGGGAAGCCATGATATGGCAGCCCAAACCATCACTGATCCACCCCCATGCTTCACTCTGGGCATGCAACAGTCTGGGTGGTACGCTTCTTTGGGGGTTCTCCACACCGTAACTCTCCCGATGTGGGGAAAACAGTAAAGGTGGACTCATCAGAGAACAATACATGTTTCACATTGTCCACAGCCCAAGATTTGCGCTCCTTGCACCATTGAAAACCGACGTTTGGCATTGGCATGAGTGACCAAAAGTTTGGCTATAGCAGCCCGGCCGTGTATATTGACCCTGTGGAGCTCCCGACGGACAGTTCTGGTGGAAACAGGAGAGTTGAGGTGCACATTTAATTCTGCCGTGATCTGGGCAGCCGTGGTTTTATGTTTTTTGGATACAATCCGGGTTAGCACCCGAACATCCCTTTCAGACAGCTTCCTCTTGCGTCCACAGTTAATCCTGTTGGATGTGGTTCGTCCTTCTTGGTGGTATGCTGACATTACCCTGGATACCGTGGCTCTTGATACATCACAAAGACTTGCTGTCTTGGTCACAGATGCACCAGCAAGACGTGCACCAACAATTTTTCCTCTTTTGAATTCTGGTATGTCACCCATAATGTTGTGTGCATTTCAATATTTTGAGCAAAACTGTGCTCTTACCCAGCTAATTGAACCTTCACACTCTGCTCTTACTGGTGCAATGTGCAATCAATGAAGACTGGCTACCAGGCTGGTCCAATTTAGTCATGAAACCTCCCACACTAAAATGACAGGTGTTTCAGTTTCATTGTCCAACCCCTGTATGTTTTTCTTTATTTTTTTATAATCTATGAAGTCCTGTAAGTTGGGGCTGTTTTCAGGCGTCCTGCACAATGTTAAAAAGTCTGGAGTTTGAATGAAGAGTTTTCCAAGTCCTGATAATTATGGAAAAGGAAAATGTGTAAAAATATTAGTTTTGTTTTATTGTCTAATGTATAAATATCTGGATTTCCAAAAAGTGCACTGCTCCAGCCAGAGCCCTTTTTATGTTGGTTTAAAAAAATTACATCCACCCATCCATCCACCAACCCATCAACCACCCATCCACCACCCACCCATCCATCCATCCATCCATCCATCCATCCACCCACACACCCATCCATCCATCAACCACCCATCCACCACCCACCCATCCATCCATCCATCATCCATCCATCCGTCCACCCACCCACCCATCCATCATCCACCCATCCATCCATCCATCCATCCATCCATCCATCCATCCATCCACCCACACACCCATCCATCCATCATCCATCCATCATCCATCCACCCATCCATCCATCCATCCACCCACCCACCCACCCATCCATCCATCATCCATCCACCCATCCATCCATCCCCCCCATCCATTCATCATCCATCCATCCGTCCACCCACAACCCTCCATCATCCACCCCCCCATCCTCTACCCACCATCCATCCACCCATCCTCCCCCACCCATCCATCCATCCATCCATCCTCCATCCATCCATCCATCCACCCAAAACCCCTCCATCCATCATCCATCCTCTCCATCCCCCCATCCATCCACCCCCCACCCCCCCCCCCTCCACCCCATCATCCATCCACCCATCCATCCATCCACCCACCCATCCATTCATCATCCATCCATCCGTCCACCCACCCACCCATCCATCATCCACCCATCCATCCATCCATCCACCCATCCATCCATCCATCCATCCATCCATCCAGCCATCCATCCATCCATGCACGCTGTGGTTTTTGGATATTTAATTCTTAAAGCTTCACTGCTGTAGAAATTTCCACCATAAACTTTAAATGCATTATAAAAACAGACCAAAAACTGAAATCGTTTTAAAATGTGTGTGTGTAAAAGTATATCATTTAGAAACAGAAAATGTGTGGGAACCCTTTGTTTTTTGCTATGTTTGTGTGAAACACTGAGATGACTCCCAATTAATTTTTCCCCATAGTACACAAATTTTACCCCCCTGCTGTTTGTGCACTTTCGCGCATGTTTAAAGCATCAAAGCTGAATTTTCACCTGTCCCCTTAAGGGCGTATTCCTTCTATAGTCCATAACACCCATCCGTATTTCACACTTTTATTCCTAAAAGCTGCTTTTCTCTTGCTTCCTCTCCCTCCCTTGTTTTCCCAGTCTCATTTTCCTCCTTCCAGCTTTGCTCTGTCTGGAAGCTACAGAGGAGCTGAATGGTCAGAGCCAGGATGAAGTCATCATGTCTTTATATCATTATATTCTCCTTTTACCTTTTTTAGTCACAGAAAACCCACACGGGTGGGGCTCGGGGCATAGATTGGCTGTTGATGGGAATGGCACACACACAATCACACAACCCCTTTAATCCTGTTTTGTGCCCAGTGTCGGTCCTAACACAGGCCCAGTCCTTTCCATGCCGACTCCTTCAGAGTTTCCATGACAGAGCTGTAAAGTGACGTTTGCATTGATGTATAATACTCCACTTTATGCCCTCTCAGGAAAGCATCAGTGTTTTAAGGCCAGCATGTCTCAGAAACCTTTGAAGAAGCACCAGATTTCATTTGGAGAAATTCTGGTTTGGGGTTTTATGAGCTTGCATTCACGGTCTCGATTTCAGGGAGTCTGAAGCTTCCAAAAATTATAATTTGTTAGTTTCTTTGACCGTTTTTTCTGCATAAATAATTAATGAACTTGTAACTAACTGCGTGCTTCTTGAATGCTGGTAAAGTCAATGATTCTGGAATTTCTTGTAACATCGACTTGAAAGTTCCCAACAAGCAAACGTTTGAGCTAGCTTCCCAGTTAAATTAATATATTCTTGCATATTGGCGCATGTGTTTATCCTCATATGAAAGCATACACACTAACTAACTGTTTGCCACTGAAACATTTTCCACACTTTGCTACATACACACCTATTTTTCAGATGTGTGTGTGTGCGTATGAGTGCGAGCTGAGTAAACCCCACAGTGGTTTCCAAGCCCACGGTGAATAAAGGTGCCTTTTGTGAGACTTTGGGTGGGTGGGGCTGGAGAGGAGGTGGGGTGTCCAGTCTGGAACAAGCATGAATGTTCCCTCAGTTCGCTTAGACATCACACTTCCCTGCCTAGTTTCACAGCAGCGCTAGAAGAGAACGAGAGAAAGGAGGTGGTGGAGGAGGACCTGAGGGTGGGGTCGGGAGGGGTGCCTCTGTGGGAGGAGGGGTGTATTTGAGGAGGTGAGCGGGAAGCTGAGGGGGTGGGGCTTGCATCCAGCTAGTGAGCTCATTGGAACAGCGTTGTTGTTTTATCCTCCTACTGAGCGTGCAGCCTTTGGAAAGCACTGGAGCCGCCGGCCGGCCAGCTCCCTCAGTCGCCCCTCGCTGCTGCTGCAGAGAGGAGCCCCCCCACCACCCACCAGCCCCTTTCTATCTGAAATACTTCACAAATACTCTAGCTGCTGGATTTCAGGAGGTTGCAAGGTGAAAAGATTTGATCTTCTGCTTTTTGAGAGAGCGTAGGGTTTTTTCCTCTTCTTTTCCCCTTACCTGACATAATCTTTTTTTATATTTCACACAAACAGCATTAGCAAACCAGAAAAGCTGACACAGAGTCATTCAAGGAGAACACTGAGAGGAAACATGTGGAAGATAAGAGACAGAAAGATGCCCTAACTGGATTTGTTTTATCTCTCCTCAGCCGTCCGGGGCTCCAGTGGAAAATGACCCGCTGGGCCTGCTGCCTGCTGGATGGGGTAAGTTTGCCTGGCACACTCATTTACATAGAGATTATTCTCCAGCCGCCTCTATGTCATCATCTGCATAGAGCTGCAGAATATATCCAGGCTTCCTGAGCAGTCTTGGAAAAGCCTGGAATTGAATTTAAAGAAGATTCAACGAACTAAAACATATTTTTTTGTCCAACTAATTTACTGGAAATAGGTCCAAAGTCATTCGAAAATAAAAAAAGGGGGTCATTTCAGTACTTTTTTGGCCTCTGGACCCTCCTAGAACCTGTGGTTCTTAAACTTGATCTGATCTAGATGCCAAACAAACCATTCATTATCCCATTCCTTAAATCAAACCTAGATATCTAGCTGTGATATAAGGAATATGTAATGTCCACAATCTTTTAAAAACTACTGAAAAAATCTAGAAAATGGAGTCTGGAAAGTGTAAAAGAGTTTTTTTAATGGCAACCTGCATATCGAATTGAGAGGAGGTCATTCCAGATTAAATCTGTGCAATACTGCAAATGCCAAGTATTCCTTAAATGCAAAATTTGGTTGGCTATTATCTTTCATGTCATCATCCTTCTATGCTCACATCTGATCTAGATCGTAGTGAATGAGCTCAGAGAAAGTGGTGGGTACATGATGATGGCAAAGAGGAAGCGTAGTGAGGAAAATTCGGCCTAATCAATGTTTACAATGCAAAAATTAAAAACAATACTGCAATGTCATGATTTTTTTTACATCATGCTACTAGATTTCCTTTTTTTTCTGCAGCCACTAATTTAAACTGAAAACTTGCTCTCCCTACCTGGCTTATTCAGACATTAAGAGTAAAGCAGCACTTTGTGTCAAGATAAATGTTAAGTGGTCAAAAATGTGATTTTCATTCCTGCTTCCAGCTGTGGAGCAGAGGTTTGATTAAGATCAGAAAAACACGGATGCAGGAAAACATGAGAAATATGACTGGTAAACACTGCACCGCCGATTCCAGTTGGGATAACCCAAATTTTCCATAATCTTTTTCATCATTCCGATGCCCCCACCGCTGTTTCTGAGCTTTAGGATCTTGGTCACTCAGATCCATTTCAGGTATGGGCATAAAGGCGAGTAAAAGTCCATCCTAACACATTATAAATAAGGAGAGTTTTAATTCTTGGCACCTTATATCTAACATCCCGCCATCTAAGCAGTTCATCGTACACTGATCATTTTGATCGGGTATATTGTGCAGCTCTACAGAGCATTATTGTTTTTTGTTTGTTTGTTAAAGCACTTTTTCATTAGTATTAGGCTTGTATGAAACAACTGAAAGAATCTATTTTTAATTGTGCTGACAGACCTTGCGAGCAGAATATCCACTGTCATTAATCCACATTTTTCATGCATGCCCCTTTCTTTTCTATCGCCACGATGTTCCCAACAATTACCCTGAGCTTTAGGATCTTGGCACCTGAAATATAACAGCCTACCAAATATCCCAGGAGCCTTTTGCGATTGTGATTTGATATTTTGTGCAGCTCTAAAGAGCATTAATGTTATTTTCGTTTTTGTAAACCTCAGAGCAGTTTTGAGTGGTATTAGGCCTTTATGAAACAACAGAAAGGATGTTCCCTGATTGGTTTTCCCTCATTGTGCAGAGGAACGTTGTTGCTTCTAGCAGATCAGCGATAATTGGCAGATTTATGTCTCCACTCGAGTGATTCGGATTTCTGCTCTGTTGAAGAAAGTCCAGATAAAATCTCGCCTGGTTTCTATTTGTTGCTCTGCTCGTTTATCACTGTTAGGTCTCCCTTTACTCTAAAGTCCACAAATTACAGGGACTGGGTTATTGATGGGACCCTTCATCATCCAACATTTTCCCTACAGAGTAATGTAATGGGATCCACGTAGAATCCCGTCACACACATTTTTTCTTAAACGAACGCCGCTGGCAGCTCCCGTTGCTCCAACATTTTCACAGCCGCGTCCTCTTCAGAAGCGCTCCCTCTCTGCCCATGATGCCTTTTCAACATGTTGCGGTACCTCAAGACGAAAACCTCAATTATATCACTGGCTCAGCTTCGCCTTTCTGGCGCGCTTTTTTTTGTCCGCTGCGGTCTCATCCCTGCGGGTTTTTTTCGTCTTTTGTTTGAGGCTCAGATTCAGAAAGTGAAAGATGGGAGAAAAGATGGATGATGAGGGAAAAAAAGTAAAGGGAGCTCTGACTGGATAGTGAAGGGGGGTGGAGAGAGAAAGCTAGTAGGAGCTGCAATGTGAGCACTACTGTTTCTGGGCCCTCCACTTACTCCTGTTAATGAGAAAAAGATGTCAGAGCAACAGAGGGAGGAGGATGGGGCACCAGCTAGTCTTTCATGGCACAGACACAATATTGTACACGCTTTCATGCAAAAGAATGTGTCTGCATGAAGCCTTTACATCTGAAAAACTTCATTAACTACCAGTAATGAGTTTCAAGAACCTGACTGTTGCACTTGCACACTTAGGTTTACCCCATGGATGTATTCAGATCAAGTCAAGGTGAAATACCACACAGACCCGCCAGTTTTCACTCATGGCGGTGATAGTTTTCTTCTCCTCTTTATCCCAGAAGGAGTTGCCAATTCTTCCAAACCCCTATCCCTCTTTAAACATCGCAAATCCCTTTATCATTCCCAACTGAGCATGCCGCCTCTGTCCCGTTTGTGTCCGCAGAGAAACGCCAGGACAATGGCCGAGTCTACTTCGTCAACCACAACACGAGGACCACGCAGTGGGACGATCCTCGGACCCAAGGGTGAGACTCCTCCGAACCATAAGGATGTTTGAGCATGTGTCTGCCTGCTTGTTAGTTGGCGCCTTGCTTTGGGTGTTTGCTCATACAGAAGATGTGAACATCATAACGCTGTGCGACAGCAGAGTTGGTCATCCAAATTATGACATAAACAAACGGAAAAGTATTTCCTAGGATTAGAGTAGTATCCATGAGAAGGCTGTTTCTTACATTTGAAACATTAACAATTAGTTGTTTTAATTAAAGCTATAAACAGCCAAAAGTGTTTCTGGAGCCACTTTCAGACTTGACACAATTATTAGGCCTTCATTTTGATCATGATGCTGGTGTCATTTTATCTTTCTTTGGCTGGAGTTTTTAAATAATTTTTTCACGTCACTCATAATTAAATCTTCATGGGAATCTCACTCATTTAAGATGTTGCTAAGTTCAGACAATTTTTTTGTATCAAAAAATGCTTGTGACCTTATCAGTGAACAAAGGAAAAACCCTTTTCCATGCCTTCTATGCCAGGTCAGCCTACATTTTTAGATATAAAGTAATTATTTTTCAGTTGAAGTCGTTAGGACAGATGTTTTAAAGTAGCAGCTGAATTGTATTTTTCTTGGAAACACCTACAGCATACTTCACATTTATTGGCTTATTTAAGATGCACGAAAAGCTTTAAGATACGCCTCAAAATAAATCTATTACTGTACAACCTCGCCCTGAAATTTTTACTAGTTTAGGAGAGTTATCAACACATCTGACTCACTTGTGGGTCAAGTTCTCTTGTCTTACCCATTTTGAAGAATTGTTAAGAGAAATAGGCCTGCTAAGGTGCCAGAATTTCCTTGAAATTTAATTACCTGAAACCTTTTATTTTACAGTCAGTTATGTGTTTTCACTGTGGGGTCCAAAACCGGGTCCACTGTGCCTGAGTGTTGCTTCAGCTTCGGTGATCTGCGGACACAGATCCCCTGCCCTCCGCGAGAGTGCCGAATGCGTAAAATCAAATTATAATACGCGAGTAAAATCAGATTTTTTTTATTGCAGGTATTTTTTTAAAGTTAAGTGAAGGCACTCTGAGCTATGTGGAAATATCTAACTAGGACAAATTTCAAATGAATTGCCTCGATTACATTTCCTCTGTGCGGTGGGGAGAGTTCCAGTCACAAAAATAAAAAGCCAGGATTGTCAGCAGGAAAGCTATAAAGCGATTATTCTGACATAGTGATTACGTTTTAGAACATATGTAGAATCACTCCAAGCCAACTTGGAGCAAATTTTAAATAAATTTGGCAGACCCAGACTTTGTGTTTACTCACCTTTTGAAGGAGACAAATGTGAAGAGCGCTCTGGTTGGGATTAGAACCAGACATTCTGCGACCAGAACCTGTGATTATCTCACAATGGTAACACTGTGAAACTGAATTAAAATAATTTATAGCTCAGGCATATCTCAGAGTAGCATTAATCATGCACACAGCAGCAGTTGCAACATGTAACTTTCATTTAAAACATAAAATCGATTAATGATTTGTGAATGTTCTGACTTGTATCTGGCACCATTAGCGTTGTAAAGCGTTCTAAAATTACATGAGCCATCATAAAAAATGGCTTTGGTGGTTATTTATATTACTGTTGTATAATATAAGCCCCGGAAAAACATTAGAATATCCAACACAATTGGTCGGTGTAAATATTGTCGTTACTCCTATTTTTTAACTTTAAAAAAACTTTACCAGGAAAAAAGGAACTGTAGAGGAGTTATAATTTGGAGATTGCTGAAATAAAATGCCCGGAAAATTCAACCAGTCAGAAATGTTTCTTTACGTCCATCACAAAACTCCACCTGTATTACAGGTCTATCCCCAAAGTCCT
>JAHHUM010002261.1:0-36267 GCA_036173005.1 Crenichthys baileyi
TTCACCCCTTCCCCCACATTTTTTATGTTTCCTTTTTTTCTAGGTTTAAAAAGAATTTAAAGGGGCTACCTCCTTTTCATTTTTTCTTTTTTTTCCCCCAAAAAAGAAAGTACTCCTGGATCAGTGCTTTCTTTGTTCTTTTTTGTGTCTTTTCCCCCGGTTTCTCCTCTGACCCCCAGTCGGTCGTGGCAGATGGCCGCCTTCACACTGAGCCCGGGTTTGCTGGAGGGGTTTTTTTCCTGTTTAAAAAGGGAGTTTTTTTCTTTCCCCCACTGTCGCTAACCGGCATGCTCAGTATGGGGGGAATTTCCTGCCAAAAACAACCCCCAGTGACTGTCCAAGGGCCCTCTACATTTTTTCCAGGAGGAATGAATGCTGCAAGTCACTGACTGGATGCAATCTGCTGGGTTTTTCCTTAGATAGAAAAAATTTTTATCCAATTTGAATAAAAAACGAAATCTGGCTGCACTGCCCCCCCCCCCTTCCCCATGATTAAGTTAATTGGAAATGTATGTACCTGACTTTTTGTGAAGTGCCTTGAGACGACATTGTGTTGTGAATTGGCGCCCCCCTATATTAAAATAAAACTGAAATTGAATTGAAGGGGGAACAAAGTGGAAACTAATTTCTCCAAGAGCGGAGAGAAAATTTCCCCTAAAAGGGAACCTCCACACAGTCTCTTCCATGGCAGACGTTCTGATGTTGTGCCCCTGCCATTGGATGAAACATGGACTGGCTAGAAAAAAACCGCTGGTAAAACTCAGAATCCCACAATGCCCAGCATTTAAAACTACTTTTTAGGACAGCCCAGGAAAAAAAGGAGTCACAGGGGAATCTTCAAAGACATAGTAGTAGAAAACTCTGTTACCCGCAGCTCTCCACAGACTGGCCACTGGAGAGACCAAAATTTGGGAAAAGTCCTGATTTCGTGGGCCCAAAAAAAAAGGAACAGATCCAGGGGGATCCAAAGTCAACTTCGGTCGCCTGCATGTGCACCCGGTGATCGTAACTCGGCCAGGATTAAAGACTAGCTGTCCCGGTACCTTTCTTTTTGGGCTTCTACAAAGTAAAAATCTGAGCCAAAGATTTCCCAAAAAGAGAAGCCGAAGCAGTTTTCCCCACTGCCTGAAGAAGACGGCATTGAAATATAACCTGAGCAGAAGATTTCCATCCCAGCTGCTACTGAGAGGAGCCACCATGGCTTCTTTATTCATTGCCCCCTTTGGATCTCCTGTCCTCCAGAATGGTTCTTGTCAGAGGTGGTGTCTGGGCAGAGAACCTTAGTTCATAAAACAATCAGATATTTTATTTCATTATGTTTTGCTTTTTTGGTATCTGTAATCAGCTAAGCTAAGGCTAACAGCCATTGAGCCAGAGTGCCTACAGGCCTCTAAGCCTTGAGGGTAGTTTATTGGTTTGGGTTTTAAAGTTACAACAAACTTTACTTCAGTGAGTTTAACCGCAGACACCAGCGCTCATACACACATTAATATTTATATTAATGGAAGTTAAAGGAACGTGTGCATAGCTAAAATAAACTACCTCCTTTGTGTTTAGCTTAACTGCTAACTCCGGCTGTGACATCATCACGTCTGTCCGTCTGGTCGTTATTTGTTGCGTTCAACTGGTTGTTGAACACTGACAAATTGTTGTTTTAATTAGTTTTAAAATTAATTTGACCTCATTACAAATTCCTCCAGACAAACCCTGGTTCTAAAGGAATATATTCCCAGTGAACTGGACCATCACTGCATCATTTTACTGGTTCTGGTTAATTTCTTTGGTCCTTTTTAGAGTTTACTAATTTTCCTGGTTCTTCTCATTGTTACTTAGTGTAGTTGAGTGTCACTAGTCTAGTAGAAGAGGTTATTTCAACCTGGAGCAGAATTAAATACTTATAGTTTGGAGAGAAGATGTTGTTTGTTTGTTCTGTATCTGCGAGCCGGGCCTACTGATCCAGAACTCCACAATCCGTACCTCCTCTTCCATCTAAAGTTCTGTAATACTGCCATATTGGGCCAGGTTTACCAGGACAATACCTGATTATTCCTGATCAGGTGGTGTCCTGATTAGTTAGTCTGATTAAAAGTTTCATATTCGAACTTTATTAGTAATTTTGTTAATAATTAACTGTTAATTATAAGAGTTAATATTTGCTAATAGTTTAACCAATCACTGTTGCCCAACAGTCGTGACTTGTTAGTCTGACTGAAAATGTAATATTCTAACCTTATTAAAGATTTTATTAATAATTTTAAGTTATTATCACTGGTTAGATACATTCTTCCACTATTCCAGAGACTAGGATGAAACTCCCTAAAAGGGGAATTGTTTTGTTGGTTTGGATGGTTTCCTGGTCTGGTCTGGTTGGTTGGTTAGATGAACTAAAGACTTTTGGCAGCAAGTAAAAAGACCATCATGAGAAATGAGACCGACCACCATTGGACAATAGACTAACCCTGTGATGATAAAATGAAGAAAAAGATAAATTAAATCATCAGATTGCATGAAGAAACTTTTTACAGGGTTTGTTATGTCTGAATTTCCATCTGAACGGTTTCACCAGTGCATGCTGCAGATAGGTGAGAGGGACTGAAGGTGAAATCATCTATGAGTTGGTGACCCACTGATTCGGTTGTAAAAAGTTTCTGACCTAACCCACACTGAGCCCGGAAGCTCAGACTACCTGCAGGGAGTTTGTGGTTCTAGTTATTCTGGTCCAGAAACTACATTTCTGTTGATAAATACAGATGTAACTACAGCATCACATCAGCTCCTCAACTCTGTGAAGAGGCAGTAGATGTTGCTCTAAAATCTCTGTTGGATTTTCCACAAGCCCATACCATGATACCTTCTCCTGCCATCAAAGAACCTGGCTGCTGGTACTGGTTGCTGACAACAGGCTGGATGCTGCTTTTCCAACAAACATCTGGAAAACTGATCCATCTGATCCATGTTTCCAATGTGAGATGGTCCCTTCCAGAGGCCTCTAAACTCAGAGAAGCTGACTCATCCTCTGAGGTTAACATCTGTCTTCTTCTCAGTGAAGTCTGTGAATGTAAATCTGTTTTGTAGAGCTGGACAAAGGTTCTCTATATGTAGTCACTACTATTTGAGGTTCTATCAGCTGTTCTAGGTTCTATCAGATGGTTCTTCATGCTTTCCTGTCTGAAGGGTCAGAGATCACAGCAGCACAGCTTAGGACTTCAGATTTCTGGGATAGTTTCAGGATAACCTGCTCTGTAGAGGGATGAACTCAGAAATATTTCCTATCTTTCTTTGAGGAACTTTGATTTGAATCAGTTCAGTGATTTTACTCTCACAGTGGGTGTCAAACTGGAGATCTTCTAAACATCTTTGCTCCTTATCGACTCATGGAGGATGGGAATCATCAGTCTTGACCACATTTTATTTGATCCATGTGCAGATATACGTGAGAGTTCCCTCTAAAATAGAGAAACTAAAGTTTGTTTCTGGTTTAATCATCAGTGATTTCTCTGTTTGTGGTGGAGTTCCTCTGGGAGGAGAAACGTTTTCCTGCAGCGTGTCATCGGATTCAGTTTCTATGCATCAGTTGGACAGTTTTAAACTGACTCTTCACAAGGACTTTGCTTTTAGTCATCTGTGTGTGTATCGGGCTGTTCTGAGGTCAGTTTGCAGCTAATTTCTGGAGGGAAACTAACCTCTGTAATCATTAGATCAATCAGTGAAGCTGACAGACTCACTCTAAAAAGAGTTTCATGATTCAAAGAACCAGAAGTTGGTTTAGAAGAAAGCTCAACGTACCTGAAGCTGGTGCTGCTATTCACCTCCGTCTACTCAGAATGACGCACAGATCTTATCAAAAACAGCTCCACAGCTCACTGCTACCTCCACACATCTGGTTTCAACACACAGAAAAGGAGCGCAGTGGGTGAGAAAGGCTGTCCTGAAGCCACAGAGAGAGAGAGACAGGGAGAGCAGACAGGAAGTGGGCTGATAGAGTTCACGACTTTTAGTTTTACAGCCTTGCCTCTACGTCTGTCTGGCAGTCAAACAAAGGACTCCAGTTGCTCCAGGAGACCAGCTCTGATGTGCATTGAGACACTCAAACAGCTCAGACAAAATACCAGCAAATACAAGGTACCAGAAAACTACTAAAGCTCAGGGAGCTGGTGTATTTGGGCAAATAAAAGCGACTTGGAGAAGAATGAATGAGACTCCAGGACTGAATCTGTCTCCGAGAAAACAGAAAAACTGACTCCAAAATAAACGACAGACTCCAGGAAATAACCAGGCTTAAAGAAAAGACAGAATGCAGCATCAGAAACATGAGATATTTTCCTGCAAATAAGCTAGCTCAGAAATAAAACAAGTAGACTTCAGTAATTAAACTGTGTGGAGAAAAAGAGCAGGCTCCAGGAAATAGACTGCATCAGGAGAGATGTTCATCTGCAGGTCTTAATGAAACCTGAAAGATTGAGCTCAGTGAGATCAGGTACGTTTAAAACATCCATCACACAAACATAACTAAAATGTTTTGAAGCTGTTTATCAGTCCGTTGACCCCAGTGTCAGGGTCAGAAACAGCAACATGTTTCTATGTAGAAAGACAAAGATCCGGTACAGGTAGAACTCCAGTTTCCAGTCAACATGGCAACATCTCCATCGGTTTTAATTCCGTTTGTTCCAGTCCTGCATCACGTTGGTGAAAAGTCCAGTTTGAGGGAAGAGAAGACATCTAGTGGCTAAAGTTGCAAACAGCAACCAATTAAACACTAATGGATCCGCAGGTTGAAGATAGATGTTCCCCAGGTGAAGAATCTAAATCCCACAGAAAACTATGAGAACCTAAAATAAGCTAACTGAGCATCCACTTAGGGTTCAGTCTGATTTCTGTGGATCTTAAAAGTTCTGAAGCTGCAGTGAAAACTTCACTTTGGTGTTCAGTTACTGGTCTGTTCAGCTGAAGTTCTAATAGTTAACATGAACACATTGACCTTCAGGAGCTTCATGATGCCAGCTGGAGGCTTCAGCAAGTGACTGATCAGTCAGAGACATATTTTACTTCAGGGGTTTGACCAAAAAAAAGGACCAGAACGGTTCCTCTGCAGGCCGAAAATCAAAAAAGGAAAATACTGGTTCTTCTCTGAACTGAGTGGGTCAGTAAACTCCTGATACTGATGGAGAAGTTTATTGAGAAGTCTTGATCACTCTAACAGTAGGACATCAGCTCCAATGCTCTCTGGGGTCTCTGGTTCAATCCTAGAAGTATCTGAAAAACATGGAAACTTTTGGATGTCCTCTCCGTCCCTCTCTTCTGGTCTGTTATTCTCATCAGGAGACAGAGTGCTCGCCCAGCGCTCTGCGGCCCAGTTTCTGACTGGGTAAATGGAAGAACCAGCAGCAGGAAGTGATAAATCCATCCAGTTCGTGTTCTGTCTCTCAGATTAATGATGTGTTCATGTTCAGTCAGAAAAAGGTGTTTCAGATAGAGGAACAGCACCAGATCACTGTTAGACGTGAAAAAAGCTGAAGCATCACTTTCCTTAATCCCCACTTTCATATCTGAAAGCAAAAGGAACCAGAACCACTGCACAGTTTCACCGTCTAAAAAGTTGGCTGACTGATTTTTATGAAGGTGCACAGACCCAGAATCAGAAGCTGATACCAGGCCTGATCTCTCGCAGAAACTCTGATGTATTATGAGTCTGTGCTGACTAAATAAAGCCTGTATTATTATTATTACTATCATTATCATCATCATAGTGACCGGGTTCTAAGAGAGCTTCAGTCTAGGCTGCAGCAGAATCAACAACACCGCTGTTTGTGAAACACAGAACACGCCTCAAAGACCAACAAGAATCCAAGTCCAACCCAAAAACCGCAGGAACTTGGAACATGAACTACTGGACTTAATAAGGGGATCTGGACTCTGATTTTGGCATGACTGTGAAGACTGTTCTGCAGTATCTTCTAGTTTAATATTCCAGAACTGGACTTTAGCTGCTTCCTGAACCTCCTGAAATAAGCTGCTGACTTAATAAAACCTGACTGACGATTTGTCTCATGAGATCCTTCATGGCCTGGAAGAACCTCAGCTTAGTGAAAAGAAACTGTTGCGGTGAAAAGTTCTTTGGCTTGGTCTGTGTTTTCTCTAAAGGCTGAACTGGATCAGAATTCAGTGACTGTCACAGAACTGGACTGAGTATTAGCCTCAAACTGGTGTTTATAACTGCTGTGAAGCAGTTTTATATCTGTGTTGGGTTTAGGGTTCCTGTGTTACTCTCGAACACCTGGACCGGTACAACAGAACGAAGCAGGTGTTCTGGTTAAGTCCAGCACATTCCTGGAATGATTATTAGCATGAACTCTGTCTGTGATTTAAACTGAACATTAGTGACCTCTGACAGATCCTACAGGTGTTTTCATCTGATGAATCAGGACCCAGAACGCTGCAGCTGATTGGACCTCAGAGAGCCCCACTGTTCCTCAGATTTATCCGATGATAAACGCTCAGATTTATATCTGGTAGGAGGAGGAACTGCAGAGGGAGCAGCTGGAATAACAAAATGTTCCCAGACATTCAAACCCTGGCATTAAATAAATCAAAAAATAAATAAGACTGATTCGGACGATATCTTATTCCTGACTGGGTATTTGTGGACCCATTTCCCACCAAAACTGGCAGCAACATGGAAGCTGGGTTTGAAGCCAGAATGAGTGGCCCCTGTTTAACAGTGACCCCTGTGCAGCAGCGTTGGCCCCTTGCAGCCTGTTGGGGGCCCAAATAACTCCTTTCTGTGTTCCTAAACTTTGTGCAGAACTTGAATCTTGTCTGTCACATGGATTTACGCTGATTGGATCTTCGCTGCCAGGAACGTCACTGCATCCTGACTGTCCGCAGCTCCCTGATCATTTCTGACTGCTACCCTTTTGCTTTGGCCCCCTGCCTACCGCTCCGGGGCCCCTGTCAGCCTGACGCTGTGACTTCTCCGTTAACTGAAATTAATTTTCTTCCTCACTGACCCACAATGTGATCCTAGAAGAGGCTGCAGACATGCACAGGCAGGATTCTTTGTTACTTTGTTGATACTCAGTTTGGGAATTTCTGGCTGCAGAATCTGCAGAGATGCTAACAGAACCCCCCCATGCTGGAGGGCCTGTTTTTTAGATGAGCAGCCTCCAGTCGGACCGGAGGGGTTCCGCTAAGCACCTCTGTGTTGGCAGCAGAATCAGCGCAGTGGGTTGCTGCCAGCCTTGTGGCTTACATTCAGCTCGATGGCACCGGCCCACAGAGAGCCGCGGATCCGGTGAGTCCCACACAGAGAGGACTCATCAGGGTGGAAATATTTCTAAATCATCATCATCATCATCATCATTTGGCTGTGAGGGCCTCAAACCAGAGTTGAGACAGTCTAAGACTGGACCACAGATTCAGTCCAAGAGAAGGGGTGATCCAACAGGTCCGGATCATTAACACTTTTGTGGGAATTACATCCCATTTATTGGCTTTGTGTTCTGAACCAGACTCCTTCTAATTCCAATCTAACCAGTTCCTGGTGAATCAGACAATAAGGTCTCTGTTTTCTCTGAAATCTCACATCAGAACTGGACTGAGAATTTGGATTTGGTTCAGAGAAATTTTTCTCACACTCTGAACTGGGTTCTAATCACATCCGGTTCCTGGACTCAACTTTCACCAGCAGCTTTGTGTCTCTCTGCTGCAGTAGATTGATGTCCTCTCTGGCAATTACCCCCATTCAACACTCATACTGGTGACCAGTGGAGGTCCAGAGTTCCACTGGGAAGCTGTTGGCTCTGATCCGTCACCTTCACTGACTGACTGACTGACACCGCCCCCCGCTCTAAAAGAACAATGGGAGAACATGGCACTACGCTCCGGCCTGCAGGATAGCCAGCAGTCTGAGAAGAGGCCGGACTAATGGGGGTGCGGTATCAAGAGAACGGGGGTCAGGCGGGGTTCGGGGGGTGGGGTCTGACCCACCCTGGCAGCAATCAGGAAGGCTAAGCTCATCCTCACATTATGAAAATGAAGTTTTGGTTTTGATGCAGAATGGGCCGGACTGGCTGCTAATGTCTCTCCAGTCGTGAAAGGGCGAGACTCCCTGGGAGAAATACCAGGAGGGGGGGTAGGGGGTTAGAGGAGGTCTGGTTAATGAGCGGGGCTGGGTGGGCAGCTCCCCCAGCATTATACATTATCATATTTCCACGTAATTAGTTGGGTTTTCCACATGAAATGAGAAAGCGGCTCGACGGTGCGTTTACTGCCGCGGGAAAAGCAGGCTCCGCTTCTTCTTCTGCTCTGTTACAGAGGCAACCTTTGATCTTCACTTTCACATCATCAAACACAGCCAAACACACCACACCAGGCTGGACACTGCATGGATCTGATTAAAATTAGCGAACGGGGCCCTATTAACAAGAGCCTCCAGGGGTCCCGAGGGGCCCCAGCAGGAGAATCAAACACAAACATGAAGCCAGGCTTTCTGCTGCAGAGCCTATGGACCTCTGACCTGATACAACTGTTCATAACTTGATCACGTCCATCAGAACGAGGTGAATATCCTGCTGCAGGCGTTGGGTTTGTTTCTGCAGAGTCCAAATCTTCTAGGAACCAAAAGGAGACAGAAATAATATTCACAGGAAGAAAGTAAATACATCTAGAAGTTGTTGAGTGAAAGCAGGAAAACCGTTAGAATGCTCAGAACTCACTGCTCAGAATTCAGGTTCAGAACAGACAACTGGGTTTAGCTGGTTTTTCCTGACACCAAGCCAGACCAAGTAATCCTGCAGAGGGCACCTTCTGCATATGTCAGATTTTAATGTGACTTTGAAAATGTACTCATCTTAAAGGAAGAAGAAAACATTCCCAGAGATGATTAGAACAGTCCTGTTGTCCTCTAACACTTTTCTTTGAGACTCAAACTTCTCTGGAGTCCTCTCATGAGACATGACCCTGCTCTCCATCCATCCCCAGGGATCCTGCTGTAAAAAGTCACCTGTCACCATCGGAGCTGGAGGCAGCGTGGTCTCAGGCGAACCCATGATGGAAGGACGACAGAGGGACCGGAGGCCGGGATGGCGTGTGTCCCACGGAGCGTGCTCAGTGAAGCAGCAGGCGAGCAGTAGCTTCAGATTAGTCTGCAGAGAGCGGAGAGGAGCTGGCTGTGGTCCGAACGTCATGCTTCATCAGCCAGAGTCTGTTTCTGTCTCTGCTGCTGGGCTCAAACAGGAGGACATGTTTTACACTGAGGCTGCTACAGCTCGGTCAGCTCATACAAAAGGATGACAGGGTTTGATCTGTCTGAGCTGCAGCAGCTCAGACAGATCAAACCATGATCAAACCCTGTTCTTCTAAAATGTTCTTCTGATCATGTTCTTTTCTTAAGGTTAAAGACGTTTCACTGATCAAATGAAGAGTTTCTGCAGGGATAAAACAAACCTCAGAGCTGCAGACACTTGTTGCGGCAGAAAAGATGGTGATTTCTTATCTTCAGCCCGAGTCAATAGAAGAGGAGGAGGAGGTGGAGGATGTTGGCTGAAGCAGCAGCAGCAGGATGGAGCAGCGTGGCGGAGCTCCAGTCTGCTGGCCAGAGCCCAGTTGGTGCTTAATCACAGCGAGCGGTCAGCCTCCGCCTTTCACAGCCAACTGACATCAGGCCTGTGAGAGTGTGTGAGGGTGTGTGAAAGGGTGTATGTTGGGACACCCCCCCTTAAAAGCTCTCATCACCCCGTCAGCTCCAACACAGCGTGTAGGGAGATGTGTAACCTGAATCCAGGTGACCTGCCAACACCATGACTCCATGCAAATGGTGGTGGTGATGAAGCCAAAGCTGGGGCTGAGCTGCCAACTGACCCGGCCGCTGGCTCCCCTAGATGGTCTGCAGTAGGGTGGGGGGGACAGAACTGGGCCCTCCAACCATCAAATTATGGTTTCTTCCTACTTTATATTTTCTTACAGACTACAGCTGGACCTCTCATCTGTCGTCTGATTCTAACACACTCAGCAGTTTCTGTCAGAGATCAGTTGTGTAACTTTGCTAATGGGAGTTATAATTAGAACAGGTCCAATAGGCATCGTTTGGAGGCTGGTTATTATTAATGGCTGCGCTGCTTCATAACTTGCTCTAGATTGACATACCTACCAGGTGTTCCTCACCACTCCACCTGCAGGATCTGGGCTGGAAGTTTGCAGCTGTTAAGGAAATGAAGGTTCTGCTGTAGAACCTCAACTGGACTCGTGGCATTTGAAGCTCAAATCTAAACATGTCACACAAGCAGTAGCCAAAAATAAGAAGGATATGGAACAACTAGCAGGTATGGAAAGCCAGAAGTGCTATATTTAAATACAATAAAAATTCCCAACAGTGATATTTTTAAATGTGAAAATTGTAATATATATACATTTATCTATCTCTATCTCCAATTTAAATGTAGATTTTTAGTCAAATTGTTAGTAATTATTTCATAAATTACAAATCACTCAGCAAGGCTAGCACCACTGTAGAGAAGGTGATTGGTCTGCAGCTGTGTTACTGTGCAGGCTGACCAATCAGATGTTAGTTTGGTAACTATTGACTATTGCACAATGTCAGTCAGTCATTTTCTACCGCTTATTCCATAGTGGGTCATGGTGCCTATCTCCAGCAGTCTATGGGTGAGAGGCGGGGTCCACCCTGGACAGGTCGCCAGTCAATCGCAGGGCAACACACAAACAGCCATGAACACACTCATTCATACACCTAAGGGCAATATAGAGAGACCAATTAACCTAACAAGCATGTCTTTGGACTGTAAGAGGAAGCCAGAGTACTGTGAGAACCTACACATGCACGGGGAGAACATGCAAACTCCATACAGAAAGACCCCCGGCCGGGAATCGAACCCAGGACCTTCTTGCTGCAAGGCAACAGTGCTACCAACTGCGCCACCGTGCAGCCCTATAACTTCATAAAGTAATAAATTGAAAATTTTTGGTTTTTTTATATATTTTTTTTATATTTCCAGTTTTATTGAGGTGATTAAATGTAACAATGTTTTAAATAACTTGTCAATTTGGGGGATTTGTGTTACTGTTAGCCTTCCATAGTGGAGTATCACGTAGAGCAGGGGTCCCCAACTGAATTAGCAGGAGGTCCACTTCTTCATCCAAACACTTTGAGGCCTGAACATTTTAAATCAGCTGTCAAAAATATTTTCTTTCATTGATATTTAACATTTAATTAACACTAGAGTTTTTGTTTTTTAACTACTGATCAATTATTCATCTGCCCATGAAATCATCTGCTGAACAGAAAAGAGCAATCCAATTTAAGTACCAATATCAAACACACTCTGAATGGCTCAGTCCAGCTGGGTCAGAACATCTCGGTAGAACAGTTCTGCTCTCCTTGTGCTTGTGGCAGGCAGTTGTTGTCCTTCTTTTCCATCCTAAAGTGTTTCTGCCACAGCTTCCAGGCAGTCTGTGATCATTTCCCAGTCAGTGAAAGGCTCATTGTGTTTTCCAGAACTCCAAGGTCCTCTCAGTGAACCCTCCATGCTCGCTGTCGAGTTGTCAGAGACGTGTTATCAGCCCTGTAGCTCCTCATGCTGTTTGGTTGAAGCTCTTATGTTTGGTCCATACAGCTATTAACAGTAACCTTAACAGCACCACAGCACACTACATTGATGCTGGAGCTGGGCTTCAGCCACCATAGCTGCATCTTTCAGTGGGTCAGTGGAAACACAACCAGTACCGTACTGAGTAGAGAGGCCGAGTGGAGTGGAGCCGCGCCGCCTAAAATGAGCCAATGGAAAAGAAGCATTAGCAATCCGCGTTCTAGGACCCCACATGGCTTCTTCTTTGTCGTTTTCTGGCGATTGGCATACAACGATGTGGTGAATTAGCGCCACCAGCTGGCTTGGAGTGTGGACCAGAATGTCGCTGACCCACATAGCTGCCCATCGCATCTGTTCAAAAGTCAGACTTGGCAGGAATAAAATGTCTATATCTGCATAGTAAATGAGAAAACGCTTTCTGGGTCCGCATTTGGACCCGAGTCGGAGGTTTGGGGACCCCTGATCTAGAACCGGTTCTAAGGAGGAAAACTAAAACCTAAATCTTGAGCATAGGAGGAGGACGAAGATGGAAGGAGATGTTCTACCTGACTCTAGAGGATGGAGCTTCAATCATGGCTTCAAATGGTAAATATGAACCATTAGTCCTGCAAGGCTGTCAGCTGGCCCGAAGTTCATAAAGTCATTTTAAAGGATAACAGCTATTTAGAGTCCTCACGGATCCGGTTTGTGGACCAGAACACACAAATGTTCTGATCAGTCCGTTGGTAACAAGATCAGATATGTTTGTATCTCCAGATGTTGACACCATCCTGTCACAGTGTGGTTTTGGGGTGGACCGAGGCGCAGGCAAGAGCTTGGCAGCAGCATATTGGATAGCCTTCAGCTTTATTCAAAAATGTCAAACGTAACAAAAACACACTGCAGGTACTAACCAGAGTCAAATCCAAAAACTTACATTAGTACACTGCAGGAACTCATGGCATGAACGAGGGTAGTGCAGAGAGTTGTGAACGAACAGAGGAACCAGCAGGGAACAAAGAGCACAGACCAACTAATATACAGAGAGACATGAGAGGGGAACAAAGGGCAGACAATCAAAGAAACAGGGAACAGGTGGGACATGGACGCAGGGAGACAGAGGGAGCAGGTGAATCTAATAAGACCAAGACATGAGGAAAGGGACTGATTAACAAAACAGTGAAAACAGATCTAAACGAAAACTATAGACCAAGACAAAACTGAATCAAGAATAAACATGAATTAAAGGAAACTGAGAACTGGAGGTAGCACAACAACCCAAGATGTAAGGACTTAGCAAAAAGAAACCATAAAGAAACCCTGACTACAAAAATAAACAGTAACTAAAGCTAACCTATAAAGGAGGGACTGGAGAATAAAGATAAACTAGAGGAAACAGAGCTAAGAGGGACAATGAATGTAATGGGGACAAAAACTGAGTAATTAACGACTAAAAGAGGAAAACCAATGACGAGAAGTAACAAAACAGAAAATAAAATAAGAGTGCAAAGGAACCAATACCAAGACGAGAGCGAAGCTAAGGAACCAGAGAACTATAATAATAATAATAAAGAAACCATTCTAAGTAAATAGGGAAGCAACACTAAGGGAACAAGGGCGAGAGGAGAACACACTGGGAGGGAGAAGGAAACCAGAACAGCCAGGAAAACAAAATACCCAAACATGAATACAAACCAAAAACGTCTAGCTAAAGTAAACAAAAACACAAAAGCCCAAAACAGTCCAAAATGTCACATCCTGACACATCCTTGGTCCGACAACGTCCAGGAAAGCTCATTGGCATGGAAACAGGATATTATATTATATTATATTATATTATATTATATTATATTATATTATATTATATTATATTATATTATATTATATTATATTATATTATATTATATTATATTATATTATATTATATTATATTACAGGGTGGTATGGCAGTCCATGAACACTCAAGAGATTTCTGCAGCTGTAGTAGGAGGAGGAGGAGGAGGAGGAGGGGAGGAGGAGGAGGAGGAGGAGGAGCAAAAGGTCAGATTGTAGGGCAGGAGGAGCTTTGATGTGAACATATGCAAATGAGTTTGGAAATGTCAAATTAGCATAGATTGGGTCGGCCTCCCTTGCAGCTACTGGATGCCTGACAGCTCGACCCGAGTCCAGACATTGTTTTACATATCTGAGCAACCTGTCAACACGGAGACTGACGGAGACTGACAGGGAGGCACTGATGGATGGGTGGGGGCGTGAAAGGATGGATGTTTATGTCAGGTTTTGGTAACTTTTTGGTAACTTCTTGTTCTGTTCGTTTACCAGCAGCGGGTTGATTCCTCAGTCTCCCCTCATCCTGTGAGTAAAAGAATCTTAAAATCAACACAAAAATGAACAGGCAGCCAGTGTAAATCTGCCAAGACTGGAGGGATGTGGTCATCTTCTGGTACCTGTTAGAAGACGTGCAGGAGCGTTCTGAACTATCTCCAGGCGATGGATAGATGATTGTTCTGGTCCAAATAATGAGTTGCAGTAGTCCAATCTAGAGGTAATGAAGGCATAAACAACAGCTGTAAGGTCTATAAAAGGAAATTCTCACACTACTCTTCAATTTTGCATTATTTGCTGTTATCTCAGCTTTTAACTTTGTTCTCTCTCTTTTCTCTTCCTAGAAGCTGCACCTGGCCTGACTCTGTGTCTACCAGTGACACCTTTCTGGAGAGGGGCATCGTCCAATTTTTGGCAAAAACTTGGTGCTCACCCCTACCGATGATCCACAGGGGCCCTGTCTTTCAGTGTTTAAAACCCCTTTTCTCCCCCTAGACATAGCTACTGACTGAGCTTTTACTGAAACTAACTAATGTTCTCTTTCAGAACTCTAAACTTTAAAATGGCTCAGAGTTTATCTGTTCTTTTTTTTAGGTGAAACGACTAAAGGAGCTACATCCATTAACATTTTTTTTTCCTTCCCATAGAAAGTACTCCTGGATCAGTGCTTCTTTGTTCCTTTTGTGTCTCTGCTCTGTTCCCCTTAACCCCCAGTCGGTCGTGGCAGTTATGGCCGCCACACTGAGCCTGGTTTGGTTTTCTGCGAGGTTTTTCCCTGTTAAAGGAGTTTTTCCTCTCCACTGTCGCACATGCATGCTCAGTATGAGGATTCCCCAAAGTCAACGCCAGTGACTGTCCACTGTCTCTACATGCTCATCCAGGAGGAGTGAATGCTGCAAGTCACTGACTGGATGCAATCTGCTGGGTTTCCTTAGACAGAAAAACTTTTTATCCAATTTGAATAAATAACAGAATCTGACTGCACTGTTCAATGATTAAGATTAATTGGAATGTATGAACCTGACTTTTGTGAAGTGCCTTGAGACGACATGTGTTGTGAATTGGCGCTATATAAATAAAACTGAATTGAATTGAATTGAATTGAATTGAATTGAATTGAATTGAAATGTAAGATTTAACTTTGCCAACTGATCAAAACAAGTCTTGACAATTGTGGACACTTGCTTCTCAAATGTAAAAGAACTGTCTAAGAACACGGTGAGATTCCTGATGAGGAGGAGCAATGAGGAGCAGCAGGGCCAAAGATATCAGCTAACAATAGTACAATAACCAAACACAATCATTTTGCTTTGGTTTTCGTTCAGGGTCAAGCAGTTCAGAGTCTTTGAAGTCTAGCAGACAGTTTAGCAGAGGCTGTGAAGGATAATGAGGACAGCCCCCCCTTCTGGTGGAGCCTCAGATCACAGGTAAAAAAAAATCTTGATAATTACCTGAGCTTTTTGTTCCAGAACCTTGTTGTCTGTAAAATCCTTCAAACCCAAATCTGTTATGTTTGATTAATGTTTGTGTGAAGTTATCACCAAACCTGAGAAATAAAACTTGGCGTTCTAGCGAGTCTCCTGTTTTGCGTTTTGTCAATCAGGTCTCATTTCCTCCCTCTACATTACCGTTTGTCTCTCACGCTGCCTCGTCGTCGATGCAGCCAACTTTTCTCCGGCAGCCATCTCGGACCTTCAGGCTGATTCATGCAGCAGCTGTTAAACATGAAAATCACAGAGATTAACTCAACTTTAACAGAAAACAGGCAGTTCAAACGAAATGACATGAAACTGTGTTGGAGACAGGACCAAGATCCATCAGAGAAGAAAAACTGAATCCAACAAGTTTTGAAAAGTTTTATCTGATTCAGATTCATGATAATTTTTATTTCAGGGATGTTATTTTAAGATCTGTCCGTTTTAGCTCCTCTCTCAGCTCAGAGATGCTTTATGCATTTTAAATAAATGTTTAAATGCTAAACTCTGTCCTGTTGTGCCGCAGCCATGGATAAAAACATGGACTCTGAACTGTACACACACAAAGATGCTGGTTGGAAACTCTGCACCTTTAAGTACAGCACAGACCTGCTCCTGGAAGGACGAGTCACAGCTGGAACCCATGTGATGTCATGGACTCACTGACAAAAACACTTTTCCAGCCACACCTTGTTCTCTAGCCACACAACTCCCAGAGATGTGAACAGGGGAGCAAAGGCGCACCAATCTCTGACTTGCTGGCAAGATGGACTGATTTTTCAAACTTGGATCCAGAGTTGACTACAATCTGATGCAAGTGAATCCGTCGATCGAACACAACCACAGGTTAAATATGATCTGTTGTTTGAGCATCCAGTGATAATGCTAAAGGGGCAATTAAGACAACCTGTCTTCATGCTTTCTTGCTTTCTTTCTTTCTGAGGTTCTGCCAGCAACGTTTCTTCAATGATGTCCACCACGTGGCCAGACCGAGCCACCTGCGTTACCCAAACCAGCCCCCTTCGGACCTCCCCTCCTCCTTCCTCAGAACGATTCATGCATGAGGCGGTTTTTGGGCAGAGAAAATCAGTCTAGGATGAAACAACCTAAATAGTGTTCATTTCATGGTGTTTTGCTTTGCATGCGGTTCTAAAGGTTGAACTATTTGAGTGCTAGCAGGCTAGCTGCTCAGCTAATGTGAACAGGCCTCTCAGCCTTGAGGCTGGTTATTTGTTCTGAGTTTTAAAGTCAGGACAAACTTTATTTTAATTAGATATTTAAACACTGATGGTCCCATAATATGAGTTTGCTCTATTTATGTGTTTTCTCTGTGGCAGATGCTGGTCTTTCAAGGAGGGGAAGCTCAATTTCAAGATTGCTGATTCACTGATTCGCTCATTTCGCTGTCAATCAAAAAGGGTCATCCAATCATCCAATCCAAACAGATCATCCAATCATAATGTAGAAGCTGAGATACCTGTGTACAGCCGAGGCCAGGAATCTCAATCAATTCAGTTCAGTTTGATTTATATAGCACCAACCTGGCGGTCCACACCACATGTTGTCTCAAGGCACTTCACAAAAGTCAGGTTCATACATTCCAATTAATCTTAATCATTAAACAGTGGCAGTCAGATTCTGTTATTTATCAAATTGGATAAAAAGTTTTTCTAGGTAAAGGAAAACCCAGCAGAATTGCATCCAGTCGGTGACCATTCAGCATTCACTCCTCCTGGATGAGCATGTAGAGACAGGGACAGTCACTGGTGTTGAACTTTGCAGCAGATCCCTCATACTGATCATGGCATGTAGCGACAGTGGAGAGGAAAAACTCCTTTTAACAGGAAAACTCCAGCAGAAACCAGAGCTCAGTAGTGAGCGGCCAATCTGCCACGGCCGAACTGGTTTAGAGAGAACAGAGCAGAGCAAAGAAAACAAGAAGTCACTGATACCAGGAGTCCTTTCTATGGGGAAGGACAAAGGTTAAATGTTAATGGTGTCAGCTCCTTTAGTCGTTTCACCTAGAAAGAAAAGTAACAGATAAACTCTGAGCCAGTTTTCAAGGGTTTGAGTCTGAAAGAGAGCACATAAGAGTTAGTCACAGTAGAAGCTCAGTCAGTAGCTATGTCTAGGAGAGGAGAAAGGGTTAAACACTGAAAGACAGGGCCATGTTGCATCATCGGTAGAGGGTGGGCACCAAGTTGTTGGCCAGCCAGAAGGCTTGGACGATGCCCCTCATCCAGACAGTTGTCACAGGTAATACACAGAGTCAGGCCAGGTGTAGCTTCTAGGAAGAGAAAGAGAGAGACAAAGTTAAAAAGCTGAATTAAGCACAATAATGCAAAATTGAACGAGTTTAAATGAGAAATGTATGCGAATAGGGTGAAAGTGGGTCATTATGTCCTCCAGCAGCCTAAGCCTAATAGCAGCATAACTACAGAGATAGCTCAGGATAACTAAGGCCACTCTAACCTATAATGCTTATCATAAAAGGAAAGTTATTTAAGCCTAGCCTTAAAAAGTAGACAGGGTGTCCGCCTCAAACGACTAAAAACTGGGAGCTGTGTTCCACAGGAGAAGAGGCCCTGAGTAACTGAAGGTATCTGCCTCCCATTCTACTTCTAGAAGACTTTAGAGAACCACCAGATAACCTGCAGTCTGAGAACGAAGTGTGACTCTGTTAGGAACAAATATGGAACAATACAGATCTCATCTGATGTATGATGGAGCTAAAATCATTAAGGTGGCTTTATAATGTGAGGAGGAGAATTTAATTGGTATTCTGGATTTGGGAAACAGGGAGCCATGAAGGGAAACTAAAGTAGGGGGAAATATGATCTCTCTTTTTCTTTTCATCAGACCATCTTGCTGCAGCATTTTGAATCAGCTGAAGGGCTTTTAAACTGCATTTTGTGGACATCCCATGATAGTTAAGAATTACAATAGTCACACGCCTTGAAGTAACAAATGCATGGACTAGTTTTTTCAGCATCACTCCTGAGCTGCAGGAAAATATTTCTAATTTTGGCTATGTTAAAACCGGAGATGAAAGAACGGAAATCCTGGAAACCTGTTTAATATGGATTTAAAATGACATGTCCTGGGGGTCACAAAATAAACACCAAGGTTTTTTTAAACACTTTAATTTCGAGGTTCAATTAATTGCCTCCAGGTTAAGTTATTCACTAATCAGTTTCTTTTTTAAAGACTCCGTACCTAAAGACGACAACTTTGTCTTTGTCTGAATTTAGAAGGCAGAAAATTTAAAGTCATCCAGTTTTTATGTCTTCACAGACATGCTTGTAGTCTATCTAACCTGTGTTGGGCTCATCAGGATTTTATGGATAAGTAAAAGCTGATATGTCATCAGAGTAACAAGTGAAAATTTATTCATGCTGCCTGATAAATTTTACCTATTTGAGAACATATAATATAGTAAAGAGTATTGTCACAAGTACTGACCCTGTGGTACTCCACAATTAACCCTGGAGTTTAAATTGAGTTTGACATTTACATGAAGCAAACTGGAATCTGTCAGACAAATAAGATTTAAACCAGCCTAGCGCTGTTATCCCCTGATCCCTACAGCATATTCCAGCCTTTCTAAGAAAATATTATGGATCGACTGTATCTAAATGCAGCACTTGAGATCTAACAGAAGACCAGTACAGACACAGAGTCCATTATCTGTGAGGCAATAAGAACTATCATTAGTGACTTTCAGCTGAGCTTTTTCAGTGCTATGATGAGCTCTGGAAACCTGACTGAAACTCTTCTAAACAGGTCATTGGCTGTGGTAAATGCTCACACATATATGATTAGCAAACTACTTTTCTCAAGAATGTTTTAGATAAGAATGGAAGATTGGATATCGGTCTGTAATTTATTTACAAGTCCACTGCCCCATAGTCCCCAGAGACGCTGAGCATCCGATGGGTGGGACAAAGCCCAGCATTTTTGCTTCGCTATTGAACTCACTGTTTAAAGCACTGTGAAGCTGCGGGAATGAGTGAGAGGAAAGCTGCGTCATTACCAGCGATAAGAAGCTGATTCTGAACAAAAGTTGAGCGCGTTGTAGCGCATATTTAGTCATTGACATGTACACACAACAGTATATATTTGATCACTTGTTTTTTGACGTTTTAGGGGAAGCTGAGCTTCCCTTGCAGTCTTAGAGCAATCACCACTGTGTTTTCTTTATTCTCTTTAAGCTAACGTGTCTAGTATCTAGTCCAAGGACTCCAAAGGTCTTTCACTACAATCAGCCATCCACCCATCCATCCACCCATTCACACACTGACAGTGGTGAGCTACATTTTAGCCCCAGCTGCCCTGGGGCAGACTAACAGAAGTGAGGCTGCCATTGGGCCCTTGACCACCATCACTAGGTAAGGTGGGTGAAGTGTCTTGCCCAAGTGCACAATGACTGAGATGGAGTTCAAACCGGCAACCCTCCATTCATTTGCTACGTAATTATGAGGTAATACGCCAACAGCACTTGTATATTCCTTAGTATATGCGTTAATGGTATTTCCACTACAGGTAATTTTCTTTGTGTTAGCAGCCACTGACCTGGATGAGGTCCTCCAACATCCCTTCGTGCGTCCGTGGGCCGTGCACCTCCTGGTGTCTTTAAATAACGTTTCCCTCCCCCATTTCAGACGTCTATTATCTCATGTGACAGCTAGTTAAAACATTTAAAATCAATGATCCAGAAAGGTTTATTTCTAATTCAGCAATAATTCTCTAAAACATTATTTTATTAAAATAATGTTTTATCTACTTTTTTGCACTATGCATTGTGATTGGTTGTTTGACGACATACCAATTATTGCTCTTAATTGTAGTTGTAAATCTAAGTTAACCTCATTTCCAGGTTCCTTTAGATAAACCTTGGTTCTTAAACATAAACATTCACATTGAACTGTCATATAATTGCATCATTTCATTGGTTTTGTTGTTCCTTTATTTGTACATGGTTCATTAGTTTATTTATTCCTTTATTTTGCCTGATAGTTTTAGTTGAATTGTTCCAGCCAAGTAAAGAGTTTCTTAACTGAATTATGTTTAACTTGGAGGTAAATGGTTTCTGTTAATAAATTCCTATATTTTGGAGAGTTGTTGTGAATTTATCCGTATGTGTGGAAAGTTGTTCATTAATGCCAATGCTCGAATCCCTCTATCATCTATTGTTCTAATCCTACCGCCATGTTGGGCAGGCACTCACAGGATGATACTTGACAGCCCGAATGGTTATTTAACAAAATATGAAATAATATAAACATCCTGATTGCACAACAGTCCTCTCTGCAACATTAAAACGTGACTCATATTTAGAGTCTTTTTGGAGCGTGAAATTGATCTTGCTGATGTATTAAACCTGTTTCCAGTCTGCCTGAATCTCCCTGGAAGCTGAAGTCATCCTGAATGAACCCTTGGTGCTCTCTGGCAGCGCGTTAACTCGCTGAGTGAGGCCGCAGCCTTTCTTCTCATTTGTAAGGGAAATTTCCTCCAAATGCAGCCCACGCTCAGACTTCAGACTTTCATGATTCTCCGCGATTATCAGGCTGCAGATCATCTGCTCTGGGTGTTCATGTAGGTCACATCTGAGCCTGAGGCGCTGGGATCTGCTGCAGGTCTGAGATCAGCTCAGACGCCACACTGCTACAGGTCATCAGCAGCTCCTTTTTTACACGAATGGATCTTAAACTACAGCAGTTTGAATCTCAGCCACAGCTGGAAGCTGTTTGGAAATGAAACACTGCAGATCCACAAACAGCATCTGAGGAAACATAGGGGTAAACTCGGCCCGGAAATGGTGTTAATGTCTGACAGTCAGAACGATCCAAGCAGAATCAGTTTTACAGTTTTGCCATACTGGATAAACCCAAAACTGCCTGCTGAATTTCAACAGGCAGCAACCATCAGTTGATCTTCTGTCCTGGAAAATACCAAACTGCAGTAAAAATTTCCCTGCAGGACATTCCTCTCTGCAGTTTATCTGTGAGCTGTTAAAAACTCCATCCTGACACCATGACTCAGAGCAGCAGGTTGAGTTAGCTGTGAATGAGTGAATGAGCTTCTTGTCAGTCCAGGTGACGCGTGTTTACAGCAGCTGATTGGTCCTAATAGGCTGACTGACCACAGAACAGGGGCAGCTGCATTCAACAGGTCAGCATGTGAGTGTTCCAACAGCCTCTAGGCTTTATGGTTCTATGTTTCCTGCACATGTTGAGGCTGCTGCAGTTTACAATTCAATTCAATTCAGTTTATTTATATAGCGCCAATTCACAACACATGTCGTCTCAAGGCACTTCACAAAAGTCAGGTTCATACATTCCAATTAATCTTAATCATTGAACAGTGCAGTCTGATTCTGTTATTTATTCAAATTGGATAAAAAGTTTTTCTATCTAAGGAAACCCAGCAGATTGCATCCAGTCAGAGACTTGCAGCATTCACTCCTCCTGGATGAGCATGTAGAGACAGTGGACAGTCACTGGCGTTGACTTTGCAGCAATCCCTCATACTGAGCATGCATGTAGCGACAGTGGAGAGGAAAAACTCCCTTTTAACAGGAAGAAACCTCCAGCAGAACCAGGCTCAGTGTGAGCGGCCATCTGCCACGACCGACTGGAGGTTAGAGAGAACAGAGCAGAGACACAAAGAGAACAAAGAAGCACTGATCCAGGAGTACTTTCTATGGGAAGGAAAAGTAAATGTTAATGGATGTACACACTTCAACATTAGTACCAAGTGAAACCTTCTGATCAGATCAGCAACACCTCCACTGCAGGTAAAAAGGAATCAGCTGGTATCAACTCTGCAGCTGAAAAACGTCACGTGTGTAATTCTTCTAGTGCTTCCAGGTTTACTCTGAACTTTTACTCTGCGCCTTGGTTTCAGACTTTGGTGAGCTGAAGACTCCAGCAACACTGGAAATCCTGAGGAACCAACTTTATTACCAGACCAACACCTTTCAGCTTTATTAGGGTCATTACATAAAAAACTACAGAGAAAATTCAAATGAGCAAACCACATATTAACCCCTTAACAGGCGGATCAGTCAGCAAGTACCATCTCCTGAATGCTGATTGGTCAGCAGTGGCACCCCCAGACATTTTTCATAGAGGGGGTCACATGGGGCCATTAAAAATCTTGGGGCAAAACACCAAAATGAAAACCAATGGCTGACTTTGAAAAGTGCTGTAATTCTGTAATATTAATAGGAAGAACAAAAAAGCTATCACAGACCTTTTGTCTTTTGTTTTTACAAATTTATATTTCAGACTGACAAGAAAAGAGCATTTAAAGTTTCACAGCCTACATGTAGAAGCATCTGACATCAAGAAATCCCAGAAGAGAAAAGTGCAGATATTAATTCTCCCTTTCAGAGCATCCAGGAGAATTCTTGCAAAATAAACATAAATAGATGTTTGATAAACAAGATTCTAAACATAACTGAATGTAACTCTAATGATGATTTCTAAGATTATGACCAGTTTATTATGGTGGTGATTGTAGAGCGTACACTAGTTAAATGACCTGTATGACCTCCAAGTCAATGATCAGGCCAAGTGATGTTTTACAGTTTCTTTAATAAGCTGATTCAGGTACCAAATACGGGTGTTTGTGGTTCTACAAAACAGAATACACAAATAAAACATTTGTTTATAATTCATTGTAATCACAACCTCCCATATGAGTAGGTTACATAAAATATTACAGCCACAAGCTGTATTTTAGCCTAACTAAATTCTCCTTATAGACCAGTTTAGACAGCTGGAGATAGGCACCAGCTCCCCCGTGACCCACTACGGAATAAGCAGTAAAGACAATGACTGACTGAATGAAGAAGGGTTTACAGAACTCTAAAACATGACACTTCGCTTGGGTGCTGAACTTCTGCAAACATGTAAACTGGTTCTCTCACAGGTGGAAGCAGCTCCAGCTCCATTAGTGGTGGCCCCCTTGACCCCCCTTCCCCGGTGGCGCCACTGTTGGTCAGCCTGTTCATGTGTAATTAGCTCATTTGATCTTTTTTTTGAACCCAAATGTTTAGCAACGACCCTGATGGTCGTCACAAGCTCAAACGTGTTGGTCTGTTTTGTAAAGTTGGTTCCTCAGGATTTCAGCTGTTGCTGAAGTCTTCACCTCACCAAACCTTTGTTTCTCTCCACGCACCTTGAAAGTACATGAGGTTCTGCCAGAAACTTTTGAATCTCTTACTTTCTCCTCGGTATAAATACAGTGTTCAGGCACTCCGTTTTCAGATGCTGCTCGTGTCCTCATCTCCACGTTTGGGTCCTCAACACACCAATACAGTTAGCTTGACCAGGCAAGCTTTCCCTACATCCTACCTCCTCCCAGCTGCAGGGGCCACTGTGGAGGATGATGCTGGCCTGACCTGCAGTGGGCACAATGACTCTTTTGGTCTCTCCTCCTTATCAGATGGGCATTTTTGCAGTTTAAAGGCTGTCCATCTCATCTCTGATGGTGTCAGCCATGGAAACAGGAGGTGGTGTTCCTGTAGGTCTGTATAACTGCTGAGGTCTGGAGCTCTGCTTCATGCTGTCGCCACGGTTGATCACCCATTCAGAGGTGCAGCAGTTGTGTCTGCCTCTACCTCACCACAGGTGAAACATTATTTCCCAGGGCTTTGGTTTCTCAGAGATCTACAGGAAACAGATTGCCCTTCTGGATCATATTTGGTACCTGAAGTTCTTCATGGTGAACAGAAACCTACCTGGGTTAATGTTCACATCTTTCCATTTGGAAACCTGATGTGTGACTCATCTGATGATGCAGCCGGCTGCTGTTGGACAGTGTTGAGTTGATCTCTGAGACTAGCCAATCACTCATCAACTGTTGTTGATGTTTTCTTCAGCTGCTGGGTCTCTGCAGGGTCCATTGGGCTCATGAGTCACAAACAAAGTTGTGTTCAGAAATGTCTGCTCATGTTTTAAGGCTGTGTCAGAAACAGTGACTTCAAACACCCTGACCTTAACCCATGCAGCTGACCTTTCCAGTTCGCTGCTGTTCAGAATCAGCTCTAACATTTAAAAAGTGTGTTGCTGTTCTGAAACAGTTCTACAGAGTTCTATGGGGCAGAAACAGTCTGAATTCTGCGGCGATCAGAGCCCACTGCTCCCAGCTAAGGCCTCAACACACCAACACATGTATTATACAAGCTAACAGAGGCGGTGCAGCGTGTCCTCAGGAACATGCTGGGCGGGGGGTTCATATGCAAACTCTGCTGCACTCACACATGCTTTGAACTTCAGAGAACCTCCTGAAGTTCTGATGCTGAAGCAAGAATCAATAATCAATCACAGGGTTTTTGGCCATCAGAACACCTTCAGATAAGCTACTTTAATCCCATCTTGACCAACAACTCTGTTTACAATAATCCCAGCAGGAACATGAAGGCCCAAACCTTTTTCAAACAAAATCAGGAGCAGATCAAATCTTCTTCCTGTCTTCAAAACATTTAATTTGATCAGTGAGTTCTGTCGGAACCTCAAGATGAAGTCCCACAGAACCAAACAGTGCGCAGTCAACATGTGAGACAGAAGGTCCAGCAGTTTTAACTGTTCCATTGAAGATCTTAAGTGTTTGTTTTTTACTTCTGCTTCTCATGTGAAGCTAAAAAGAAGCTAAAAGAACTAATGAAGCAGCTGCAGATGTCTTTTTGGATCTTTGAAGGAACACAGCAGAGATCTTCACACAGCCTCCACCCTCAGCGCCGTTCAGCTTGTCTGGAGGTCAGGTTGGGAGTCAGCCATGTTCCCAGATCCTCTCTTTCACTGGTAGCTGCAGGAGAAGGTTTGCAGCAACTGGGAGCTGTCTTCCCCACATGGCGCTCGTCCGTCCCAACCTTTAAAGAACAACTAGAACTAATCCGTTCTGTTCTCTGGCTTTCACCGTGGAAATAAAGACTTCAGATATGAACCCGTTTCACAGTGCTTCAGATATTTGAGCTGAACATAAACGACTCTGTATGAAATTTAACTACTGTGCTAATTTCACTGAGTCACACTGCAGATGTGTTGCTGTGCGCTGTCATAAACAAAGATACACACTGGTCATGGTCTGACTTCCTGGGTTCTGGTGTTCTGGTCATGTGCACGGCCAGAAAAGCATCACATGACAACACAGAATAACTGAGGGACACCCTGAAGAATCATCCTAAGTCCCCTGTGTCTCTTACAACGTTTCAGAAGTCCTTTATCTGTTTGGGACGCCTAGACAACATGTTTCTGCTCTTCAGTGGGAACTTGTGTAAATGTAACTAAAGACATGGTCCCTGTCCACGTGGCCCCCAGCTGGGGGGGCCCCATGCGGCCCATCTGCAGCCTCAGAGGGCCACAGTGCTGCAGCGAAAGCAGAAAGGACACAGGACAGCTCAGAGACAGAGAGTAATTAGAGATGTGAGACATTTTCTCTGTTTGACACAAAGCTGCCTCTGCAGAACCGAGCAGAAAACAAGCCGTTGTTTCATTTGAACTTGAGTCTGAATGTCTGCATGCTGCCTCCTGAGAAGAATCCAAAGGAAAACTTGTTCTTTCCTGTTCACCCATGTGTTTATTATTTACTCTCTGGATCTGATGTCTAACTCCATCCTAAACTGTAACAGTGAATATTATGTTGATGAACTTTGTCCTTTGAGAATGCATGAAGTAGACGACACATCAGACACCAGATCATGTTGTTCAGGGAAACAGTTTAGGGTTCTGGTTTAATGACTGGACCAGTTCTGTCCCCACTGACTGAATGTTGTCGAATTCTGGCCTGGGCTCTTTCTGCATGGAGATTGCATGTTCTCCCTGAGCATGCATGGGTTCCCTCAGGGTACTCCGGCTTCTACCCACAGTCCAAAAGCATGCATGTTAGGTTGGTTGGTCTCATTGTGAGTGTGTAGTGCATGACAGCCACTGACTAGTTAATGAATTGAATGAACACAGACTAAAGCTCTGCAACATAGACGAGTGGAGGTGATTATTTCCTAGTGGTTCTCTCTGATGATTCATCAGTGCTCCTGTTGTTCCACTGAAAGTTCCCCCAGCCGGATGAAGTGACTGTTGGGTCCCATCAGTGGACCAGGAGGGAGCTAATGGAGCTGACGGAGCTAGCTTGACACCACTCATTAATTATCTCATTTAAGCAGTTATGAGGCGTCGGTTCTGATCCACAGGGGGGGCTGAGAGTTGCTGTCAGAACATCCCAGAGTCTCAATGATTCAGACATAAACTGGAAGTCTAATTGGAACAGGAATATGGAGAAGGAACTTCTGTCCAAATTCTGAGGCTGGTTTAATGATTCACTGGACTAATATCTTCCATCTAGTGACTGCAGCAGGACTGAATCAGTTCAGTTCAATCCAATTTATTTACATAGAGCCAATTCAAACTCAGTTTATCTCAAGGCACTGTACAAAAACAAGTCCAGTTCCGTTTATTATTCATATTCACACTGAGCATGCAAGGGAAACTCCCCTTTACCAGGATACTTCTCCAACAGAACCAGGACCTGGCTCAGTGTGAGCAGCCATCTGCCATGACTGACATCTGTAAGCTGTGACAATGTGTGGAAGGTTAACCTCTGCTGATGGGTCTTCTGGGATGTGCAGAAAGTCTTTGCTCAATTAAAGGAGGACCTTAGTGCATTTTCTTTTAAAGGAAGAGACTCACTGTGATTGGTCTGGTGTTTACATGCTGCTAAGCCAGCCAGCCTGACTTTAAGTCTAACATCAGTTCCTTAAGCTCCAGTGATTAACAGGAAAGCTTCATCTGCTCTCAGGAACAGTTTTTCTGTCTGAACAGGCAGAAACTTCTCTTTCTCCTTCAGATTTATAAAAAGTTATCCAGGCCTGCACAGGACTGAATACTTACCACGAAGCCAACCTTCTCCTGGACTCGGTCCAACCTGGTCTCTCTGGTTCCCTTCTGAGACCAAGTTGCAGCGACTGTCAACTAATTTCATCCTTACCTTTTCACCATCAGGTTCTCAGCATCTCTTTGCATCTCAAGCAACAAAAAAAGTGGATCAATTTGGTTGTGGAGGTTTTACCTGCTTCACCTTCGTCTTTTCCTGCTTTAGTTTTACTCTGGCTGATTTCTTTCAGAACCAGCCGTCTGTAACACACTCCTCTAGATGAGGAACATGCAGGAACATGGAAACCCAGGAACAGCGAACGTCTTAAAGCATGTCAACGCATTATTTTATGGGGGCTGATGATGGTTTAAAAGACATGCAGGAGGGGAACCCTGAAGAGCCCCGAGGAGAGGAACAAGGGTGGAGGAGGACATATAGTGGAGAAACTGGAAGACCAACAGGGACCTTGGGAAGAATGATTAACTTGAGGAGAACAATCCAGGAAGGATTCTTCATCATCACAGGAGAAATGAACCTGATAACAGAAACTGTAAAAACCATCTGAGATGGAGATTCTTCTGAAGATGTTCAGTGTGGTAGCAGTTCTCCTTCCTCTGTAATAGCACTTGTTCTGGTACCTCTATAGTTCTGGTTGTGGTTCCTCTGGTATAGTTCAGCTTCTGGTTCCTCTGGCCTCTGGTACAGCTCTTGTTCTGGTACCTCTAGTATAGTTCGGATTCTTCTGGTATTGGTCGGGTTCTGGTTCTTCTGGTACAGCTCTAGTTCTCATTGTGTTCCTGTTCTGTAGCTCTGTTTTCCTGATCATTGATCTTATCAGCTGCTTGTTTTTTATCATTAAATTATTTTTTGTAACGGCAAAATTACTAAATTAAAATTAGATTTGTTTATTTTTAGTTTATTTTCTATCATTTTGTCCGTACTTTTTTCTTTTGTTCTTTCGTTTTATTCTGTCCCGTTTTGACCCATTCTGTCCTGTTCTGTCCCGTTTTGACCCATTCTGTCCTTTTCTGTACCCTTTTGACTCATTCTGTCCTTTTCTGTCCCCTTTTGACCCGTTCTGTCCTGTTCTGTCCCGTTTGATCCGTTCTGTCCCCTTTTGAACCGTTCTGTCCTTTTCTGTCCCCTTTTGACCCATTCTGTCCTGTTCTGTCCCATTTTGACCCGTTCTGTCCTGTTCTGTCCCTTTCTGTCCTTTACTTACCCGTTCTGTCCTGTTCTGTACCTTTTTGACCCATTCTGTCCTTTTCTGTCCCCTTTTGACCCATTCTGTCCTGTTCTGACCCGTTCTGTCCTGTTCTGTCCTGTTCTGTCCCATTTTGTCCCATTTTGACCCGTTCTGTCCCCTTTTGACCCGTTCTGTCCTGTTCTGTCCCTTTCTGTCCCATTTTGACCTGTTCTGTCCTTTTCTGTCCACTTTTGACCCGTTCTGTCCTGTTCTGTCCCTTTCTGTCCCCTTTTGTGGACCCTTTGTGGGGTGCCTTGAGACGACATTGTTGAAAATAAGCGCTGTTTAACTAAATAATCTGAACTGACACTTTCTCTGTAGTTATGCTGCTATAGGCTTAGGCTGCTGGAGGACATAATGACCACTTTCACCCTCTTCGCTACATTCTCACACTACTCTCCAATTTTGTATTAATTGTTGTTATTTCAGTTTTTAACTTTGTTCTCTCTCTTTTCTCTTCCTAGAAGCTACACCTGGCCTGACTCTGTGTCTACCTGTGACAACTGTCTGGAGCGGGGCATCGTCCGAGCTTCTGCTGGCAACAACTTGGTGCTCACCCTCTACCGATGATCCACATGGCCCTGTCTTTCAGTGTTTAACCCTTTCTCTCTCCTAGACATAGCTACTGACGGAGCTTTTACTGTAACTAACTCTATGTGCTCTCTTTCAGACTCTAACCTTGAAAACTGGCTCAGAGTTTATCTGTTCTTTCTTTCTAGGTGAAACGACTAAAGGAGCTACATCCATTAACATTTACTTTTCCTTCCCCTAGAAAGTACCCCTGGATCAGTGCTTCTTTGTTCTCTTTGTGTCTCTGCTCTGTTCTCTCTAACCCCCAGTCGGTCGTGGCAGATGGCCGCTCACACTGAGCCTGGTTCTGCTGGAGGTTTCTTCCTGTTAAAAGGGAGTTTTTCCTCTCCACTGTCGCTACATGCATGCTCAGTATGAGGGATTGCTGCAAAGTCAACGCCAGTGACTGTCCACTGTCTCTACATGCTCATCCAGGAGGAGTGAATGCTGCAAGACACTGACTGGATGCAATCTGTTGGGTTTCCTTAGATAGAAAAACTTTTTATCCAATTTGAATAAATAACTGAATCTGACTGCACTGTTCAATGATTAAGATTAATTGGAATGTATGTACCTGACTTTTGTGAAGTGCCTTGAGACGACGTGTGTTGTGAATTGGCGCTATAAAAATAAACTGAATTGAATTTAATTTAATTGAATTTTGACCAGTTCTGTCCTTTTCTGTCCCATTTTGACCCGTTCTGTCCTGTTCTGTCCCATTTTGTCCTGTTCTGTCCCGTTCTGTCCTGTTCTGTCCCATTTTGTCCCCCTTTTACCTGTTCTGTCCTGTTCTGTCCCGTTCTGTCCTGTTCTGTCCCGTTCTGTCCCATTTTGACCCGTTCTGTCCCTTTCTGTCCCATTTTGACCCGTTCTGGCCTGTTTTCTCCCATTTTGACCCGTTCTGTCCTGTTCTGTCCCTTTCTGTCCCATTTTGACCCGTTCTGTCCTGTTTTCTCCCATTTTGACCCGTTCTGTCCTGTTCTGTCCCTTTCTGTCCCATTCTGTCCTGTTCTGTCACGTTCTGTCCCGTTCTGTCCCATTTTGACCCGTTCTGTCCTGTTCTGTCCTGTTCTGTCCCGTTCTGTCCCATTTTGACCTGTTGTGTCCTGTTATGTCCCGTTTTGTCCCATTTTGACCCGTTCTGTCCTGTTCTGTCACGTTCTGTCCCATTTTGACCTGTTGTGTCCTGTTATGTCCCGTTTTGTCCCATTTTGACCCATCTTGACCCGTTCTGTCCTGTTCTGTCCCGTTCTGTCCCATTTTGACCTGTTCTTTCCCATTTTGACCCGTTCTGTCCCATTTTGACCCGTTCTGTCCTGTTTTGTCCCATTTTGACCCGTTCTGTCCTGTTCTGTCATGTTCTGTCCCGTTCTGTCCTCTTCTCTCCCGTTCTGTCCCGTTTTGTCCCATTTTGACCCGTTCTGTCCTGTTTTGTCACGTTCTGTCCCGTTCTGTCCCGTTTTCTCCCATTTTGACCCGTTATGTCCTGTTCTGTCCTTTTCTGTCCCATTTTGACCCGTTCTGTCCTGTTCTGTCACGTTCTCTCCCATTTTGACCTGTTCTGTCCCGTTCTGTCCCATTTTGACCCGTTCTGTCCTGTTCTGTCACGTTTTGTCCCATTTTGAACCGTTCTGTCCCGTTTTCTCCCATTTTGACCCGTTCTGTCCTGTTCTGTCCCGTTTTGTCCCATTTTGAACCGTTCTGTCCCGTTTTCTCCCATTTTGACCCGTTGTGTCCTGTTCTGTCCCATTTTGAACCGTTCTGTCCCGTTTTGTCCCATTTTGACCCGTTCTGTCCCGTTCTGTCCCGTTTTGTCCCATTTTGAACCGTTCTGTCCCGTTTTGTCCCGTTTTGTCCCATTTTGACCCGTTCTGTCCTGTTCTGTCCCGTTTTGTCCCATTTTGAACCGTTCTGTCCCGTTTTCTCCCATTTTGAACCGTTCTGTCCCGTTTTCTCCCATTTTGACCCGTTGTGTCCTGTTCTGTCCTTTTCTGTCCCATTTTGTCCCATTTTGACCCGTTGTGTCCTGTTCTGTCCTGTTCTGTCACGTTCTCTCCCATTTTGACCTGTTCTGTTCCGTTCTGTCCCATTTTGAACCGTTCTGTCCCGTTTTGTCCCATTTTGACCCGTTCTGTCCTGTTCTGTCCCGTTCTGTCCTGTTCTGTCCCAATTTGACCCGTTGTGTCCTGTTATGTCCCGTTTTGTCCCATTTTGATCCGTTCTGTCCTGTTCTGTCACGTTCTGTCCTGTTCTGTTCTGTTCTGTCCCATTTTGACCCGTTCTGTCCCGTTTTGTCCCATTTTGACCCGTTCTGTCCTGTTCTGTCCCGTTCTGTCCCATTTTGACCTGTTCTGTCCTGTTCTGCCCCGTTCTGTCCCATCTTGAACCGTTTTGTCCCATTTTGACCCATTTTGACCCGTTCTGTCCCATTTTGACCCGTTCTGTCCCGTTTTGTCCCATTTTGACCCGTTCTGTCCTGTTCTGTCCCGTCCATCCAGTTCTGTCCCGTTCTGTCCCATTTTGACCCGTTCTGTCCCATTTTGTCCCATTTTGTCCCGTTCTGTCCTGTTCTGTCCCGTTCTGTCCCATTTTGACCCGTTCTGTCCTGTTCTGTCACGTTCTGTCCCATTTTGACCCGTTCTGTCCCATTTTGAACCGTTCTGTCCCGTTCTGTCCCATTTTGAACCGTTCTGTCCTGTTCTGTCCCGTTCTGTCCCATTTTGACCCGTTCTGTCCCATTTTGAACCGTTCTGTCCCGTTCTGTCCCATTTTGAACCGTTCTGTCCCGTTCTGTCCCATTTTGACCCGTTCTGTCCTGTTCTGTGCCATTTTGACCCGTTCTGTCCCATTTTGTCCCATTTCATACGTATGTGTTGTGTGTCTTCAGCCGGCCACACTGACTGCTGGGAGATAAACGGATCGGTTCAGAGGAGGAGGTGGCTAATGATGCTAATTAAAAGCCTCGTTAATGAGTTGCTGATGATGTGAACAAGCATTCATCTTCACCAATCAGACATCGGCGACCATGGAGTCTTCTCCAGGGAGCAGGTGGAGATGAGGATGCTCACGTGCACGTCGTGCCGGCAGGCCAGCAGCCTCTAAGTGTTTAAATATGTTCTATTTCCATCCATGCTGCTGTGTTCAGAAGATGCGTCCTAAAGCTGCAGAGACCTGCAGGCCCACAGCCCACTCTGAAACACGGAGCCGTGGCTTTGCTCCAGAATAATTTAAATATTTCATCCTGCCTGCAGCCAGGATTTGGTTAACATTAATGCTCAACATATTTTCTGCTTCCTCTCAGCCATGTGATGTGGAGCAGGGACAGATTGATGAAGGACCAAGAAACATGTTCTCATGAAGCACCAAGTTCTGCTTTGATATTTAAGTCAAAGGAAAAGATTTCAGACAGTCTGTGTTTTTTCCAGGGTTTCATATGGATGCTGAGGGATAAACTCAGGTTTGATTAAAGATCAACTCTTCCTACAGAAAACACGAAACAAGTTTTATTTTATTTTTATAGTTTTATTAATAAAAAATAATAAAAATCTAAAAGATTTCACAGTAAAAAGTTGTCAGATCTCTTTAAATGGAGAACCCAATGTCTCCCAGACCTGAAGCAGAATGTTTTCATGCCTGTGTCACGATGTGTGGATAGGGTGAAGGACCAGCGTGCAGACAGGATGGTGGGATGAGCATAATGACGATTTATGAAGGAAGAAAGAAAACTTACAAAACAACACAAGGAGAGCAGGACAAGGAACACAAGCAAGAACACCGGCAGGCCACACAGGCAAGGGAACTAGGAAAACCGATGAGTATATCCAGCGAAGAACAAGGTGAGTTACAGAGCCTGGATACTGAGGGAGGAATGAGGAATGACAGGATGGAGGTGTGAGGCAGCCAGGAGATACATGTGAAACAGCTGAGGAGGATCATCAACACCAGAGATGAACAGAGACACCAGGGAGAAGCTAACAGAGGTAATACTAATGAACTAAAAGGGCAACAACTAGAGAACATGATGAATAGAAAAGAATAGAATAGTCTTTATTGTTATTGTACTGGGGGGTACAACGACACTGAGGATGCTCGCTGGGCTACCATACACCACAGTAGGATAAAGAAAACAAAACAAGGCATTTCAGAAGGTTTTCTCTTGATGTAGAGATATGATAGATGAAGTGTAATATTCACTGTGGATGGAAAGATATGTAGAACTGAAAATATATGGTATATGATATGCTGTAAACAGTGAAATTGTGCTATGAGGTATATGTTCATAAGTATGTACATATGTTACATGGCAGTCAGAGAATGAAATCAAAGTGAATAAATTACAGTTACAGGATGAATAAAATTAGAAATTACAATGTTACAATTTAAAGCAGCTATAAACATCAATAAAGGCAAAGTGAAGTTTGGGTTGGTTCTGGTCCGAGGGGTGGGGGGTGGGGGTTATGGGAGACTGTGTGTGTGTGTATCCGTGCTTGTTTGCAGGAGAAAGGATTAAATGAAACCACACCCTAACGCCTAAGGAACCTGGCAGCCTAAGCCTGAATGATGAAGCTGCTCAGTATCAGCAGAACATGTGACTTTAAAGCTGAGATGAATCCACAAGTTCTCCTCTGCTCAACCATCAGCATGCTTCGGTCTGCAGGACCTCCAGCACCTTGGTTACTACCATCTAAATATGAGCTAGGAGTCTGAGGGTCCATCCATCTGGACAAACATGGTGTTTCTGTGCAGAACAGAACCGGATCACAGCTCGCACAAACACTCATATTTTAATATATACTACACCTGCCTGTGGTTTCTTTTAGGAACAGAACAGTTCTGCACATGAAGATATTGTTTCTGCTGCGTGGTGCAGCTCAGGTCTGAACATTTCTCCCTGCTGCTGACCCCGTGTGACCCCTGACCTCTCAGGGGACAAGATCTGTTGGTTTACATCAGTACAAAAGTACTAAACTCACAAGCGAATTATAGTATTAAATGATTTTGTACTACTCAACTATTACCTAAGAGTACAGTCATTTTAATTTAATTAATAAAGGACCGGGAAGTTTCAATCATTGTACATTGAACTTAAAAAGGATTTTGGACGTCATCAGAAGAAGGAAGTCCAGGCTGCAGATTCTTTTGGGCTCGACTGAATAAACTAGACAAATGTTTGGTCCATTCTCAGCAGGAGGAACAGGACTGAAGTTGCTCTTTGTTTAAACCAGCCTGCTGTATTTAGTTCAGTATAATAAATGAGCTCTGAAGTGTTTCTGGGAGTTGTAGTCCTAGATAGACGTGCTCCTATTTACTGTGACATTAAACAGAGCAGCTGGTTATTAACATGGAGGCTTTGTGTTTCTATTCTAAGAAGATTTGAATTTGTCGGTAATTAAAGATAAAAAGTCTTCATCTGCATCAAGCACCTGAGCTGGGGGGTGCACAAAAATGCGTGGCCCCTGGGCTGCATTTTGGACACCCCTGGTTTAGATGTTATGGACTATATAAACTGTTTTCGTCGATCCGGTTTCTCTCCTGGGATGTTCCTGGTTTGACTCAGTCTGATCTCAGGTGTTCAGTTCCCTCATACAGAAAGAAACAAGTCGTTTTGTTCCTGATCCGTAACCTGTCAGCCCTATCTCATATTCAGACGGGTACATTCAGACCTGACTGAAAACAGAACAACCTCAGATCAGATTTCAGGGCTCAGAACCCAGGAGGAGCAGATGATGATGAAGACTTCAGCAGGATGTTGTCCCAGAGGAGGCTTGAGAGGACAGAGCCAGGCATCTCGGGCCGGGCCAAGCTTTGCTTTCAGTCCACTGACCTTCAGCCCGGTCTCTGCTGGCTGGCTGCAGGTTTTTGTTGTGCAGTTCTGGAGAGCAGCAGGAGGGCACAGATAAAGGCTCAGTAAGCTCTGTAGAGGCTTGATCTCACTCAACTCCATCCTCTGGGTGTCTGGCTGTGAAAAGCTGTCTGAGCAGGGAGCGCTGGTATCAGGGTCTGCAGAGGGGACACATCAGTCCCTCTTGGGGGTTGGAGGGAAGGCTGCCAGGCTGTTAATCTGCTCTCTGTGGGAAAGGCTGACGGACACGGAGCCAGGACAGAGCCGGCAGGCTGCTGATGGTGAACCTTCAACTGCACGTTACCACATGCTTCACATACCACCTTCAGAGACATACCCACGTTTTCCTGCTGAAGAGGAGGGAAAATGGGAAAACTGTCCTGCAACACTGCGACCAAAACCAGGAAACACTCAATGAATCCTGATATCCAATAATCCAATAAATCCTGTTTTTACAGCTCAGATATATGAAAATTATAAAACAAACCCCTGTTTATTTTTGGAAATAGCATCTTATCATTCTGGCTTCAATCAATACATTTTCAATAATTTGCTAACCTCTAACATTTCACAAAGAGTTTATTTGTAAAACAGTAAAATTAATACAATGATCAGTCCCAAAAATCAATATATGTACAAATTGATTCTGCAGCTTGGTCAATTTATTGAGATTCCAGAACATTATCCCCTCTCATATGTAAAGACTCTCATAATCCAAACTATTAAAATTTTCTAAAATAAATATTTATATATATGATCATTTGGTTTAAATTTAGACAGAATTGGGATAAATATATTTAATATATTTAATATATGTCCAGAAAACGATGTGGGCTACATTGATAATTGGCAAACATTTTGGGGAAAACCTGGTCTGATCCGGAGAGACGGCATCCATCCCACTTTGGATGGAGCAGCTCTTCTTTCTAGGAATCTGGCCGAATTTATTAGTTCTCCAAACCTCTGACAACCCAGGGTTCAGACCAGGAAGCAGGGTCGTAGTTTTAACACTCCTCTCTGCAGCTTCTGTACTGCTACCCACCCATTACCCATTAAGACAGTGTCTCGCCCACGGCCAAAATTGAATATATTAAAAAATAATCTAAAAGGAGGAAATCAGGAAGATCTCATAAAAATAAACACAACTAAAAAGAGAAATAAAACAATTAAATCTGGCCTACTGAACATAAGATCTCTCTCTTCAAAGACTTTGCTAGTTAGTGACCTGATTTGTGACAATCAGATTGATTTATTTTGCCTCACAGAAAACCTGGCTGCAGCAAGAGGATTATGTTACTATAAATGAGTCAACTCCTACTAATTATTTAAATTTTCACATTCCTCGAAATACTGGGC
>JAHHUM010002262.1:0-35335 GCA_036173005.1 Crenichthys baileyi
GGGTCCATCTAACCAGAACTTAATCCGTTAAAGGAATCAAATCATTTAATCCTAATAAAACATTATTCTACAATTAATTGTAAATCGATCATTTGTCGCGCTAGTATTGAATAATTTCAGATCTTTGCAGAATTAGATTCACAAAGAATAATTTAAAAGTATCTGATTTTTAACACCACACATATCTGGGTTGTTTTGAGAGTTGAGACTGTATTTCTTTAACAGAACAAAATGCTGCTCTCTAGACCCCTGAGGTAAAGCTGTTCTGCTGGGGTTCCCAAACTTTGAGTGTGCTACTACTATTTTATAGCTTGTTAGTCTCATAATGTCCACACAACAAGGACTGAGATGTAAATATCTCCTTCTAAACTCCCTGGTAGGCCATGTGCTGGATTTGTAACTTGGCTCTCCACACATTCTTGTGTTTATTTACTAGAATGAAGTTTGGTTCTATCTAACCCAGATATGGTATTGGCTGTTAGTTTTTTTTTTTTTTTTTCAACCCTGGTCTTCAAGACAGGGGAAAATCTAGGGCAGTGTGGTTTGAGGACCTGGGCTGGAAAACCACTGGACTGTAACACAGATGGGGGCCTAACCTTGTTACAGATAATAAAAAATGATGTAAAAGTACCACTAGATGGCGCCTTTCTACCACAATTTGAGAACCCTGTTGATGATCCTGTGCTTTTGGTAAACCGGGTCAACCAGCCTTGCATTTATAGGTGTTGGTTTCATATTTGCAGTCTTGAGTTTAGATCATGTTCTATGTTTTCATGTCTGTAGAGTTTGCCTTAGGTTTGTCATGAGAGCTAAATTATTCATAAAGAACTAAGCATGGTTAACCTTAACAGAGGCAAGCTGTCATTTGGCCATCCAAGCTGTGTGTTTCAGAGTAGGAAGTGGTGTCATGTGGTTTTGAGATTGCAGTTGGACACCACTGGATGGAAATAATTATTCAGTCTGAGCTGTGGTAGGTGGGTGATAATAGCTGTAGGCTGGTTTTATCTTTAAATGTGCCTTAAACTGTCAAACATGAGTTATAAAAATAATTTCCAAGCATTTGTTTATCCAGAAGGTTCCTGTCTGCGAAGCAGGTGGTGCCCGTATTTTAAACTCTAATCAGGACCCTGATCTCTATTAATGCTTTTTCATTTTTTTCCGAGAGATTTTCAAGCATAATGCACTTTAATAGCTTTTAAAGCTGTTTATCTAGTTTTATTTTGGCCAGTAGTTACCGTCATGTTTTGCATATACTAGATATTGATCTTGGTGTCGAGATTGCAGTTAGATCGCAACTAGGCCGTCCATAATGATGTGAAATTTAATTTCTGCCAGTGATGAAGAAGATGATGAGGAAGAAGAGAGTGAAGACGAAGAATCACCCGTGAAGGCAAGCAAACATTCAGAGGGTTTGTGTTCAGTTTTAATTATGCTCTCCCTCTGATGGCTGTCTCTTTATCACAGGCCAAACAAACCCCGCCCAAAGCAACCCCAGCCAAACAAAAAGGCCCGGCTCAGAATGGCAAGAACTCTGCACCAAGCACACCTGCCTCAAAGCCGGTTAGATGGTTTTACAAACACGATTTCTAAAACACATTTAGGGAGTCTTAAGCATTGATGAATGTAGGAAGATGTTCCTTTTGTAAAAAAATAATATAAGTATTTCTTTTTGTTGGAGAAGACCCCCAAAGGTAAAGGTGAGAAGACACCTAAGACACCAGCAACACCCAAAGTGAATTTAACCCTTCCTGAGATTAAAGCCAAGATGATGGAGTCGGTGAAGAAGGTTTGTGTCCTTACAAAAAAGTCCTGAATCTGCTCAACTTGTTTAACATTGATTTCCGTGTGATAACAGAAGAATGTGTCTATAAGCTGTTGGCTTTAATCTTTTGTATTTTCTAGGGTATCACATTACCTAAAGCCCAGCCCAAGTTTGAGAACTTTGTGAAGCATGGCCACAACGTTTCTGATCCCAAGGTAAAAACTCAGCTGCTAATAGTTTTTCATGACAAGTATTCAAAAGATTTTTCACACTATATTGCTGATATAAACATTTAAAAACGTGCAATAACCTGGGTAGCTTCATAGTCAACTGTTTTGAAATATTGCCATTTGTTTATGGTGCCACAAGGGGGCACTATAGCCAAATATTTAAGTTTGACACATTTAGTTTAGTTGGTGCTTTTAAACGATATTTTTCCTGAGGCTCTTTGTTTTTTTATTTTTTATTTTTATAGGTGTGTCATGTTGACTTGCTTTTGTTTCCTTCTCCAGGTCATTGCAGAGCTGTGGAAGTGGCGACAGTCACTGAAGGACGAAAAGTAGCTCACTCTGTTGTTTTAACGATTTTATGACTTGATCATCCCCATACTGTCTCTCATACTCTCCAAGTCTTTGTCTCAGTTTTCCATAAAATCGTTCCTCCTATCTGAATGTAGAGAATGAATATAGTGACGGTGAGCTGCTGGCGTGTTTGTTTCACCCTTCCCTATTAGACAAATAAACTAGTTTGTTAAATAAACTGAAGCCTATTCAAAGATTTTTGTAAATGAAAGTTGAACTGAAAGGCCGTGAATGTCGTCGTGTTTCTGCTTGTATCTGTAGTTAAGATCTCATTTAGAATCTGTGAAAAGCAAATCGCCTCATTCAGAATTTATGACTTGTAAACTACAGTGTTTAAAATATCAGTCCATAAAACCCGGAGTCACATACCTGAAATAATTTGCACACAGCTTGGGTTTTTGTCTGAATGTTGACTATCATCTAATATCTACCATAATGTCCAACTTGTTTAAAACTCATCCCATGTTTAACCGTCCAATAAACCTTTATTCCTTTTTAAGCAACAAGTTGAATAAAATAAAGCTTCTGATGCGTCTCAGTTCTATAAAAGATCCGGCTTGCTTGGTGGTGTTAAAACTGACGGCCCATAGGCCAAAGGTTGTGTACCTAGAGAAATGTTTAATGCCTTAGGGAGTCTGCATATAACATATCTGTCTAAGGAATCCCGTGTTTGTTCATGATTCAAAGGTCCAAATTCAGCGCTCATTTGACTAAAGTGAGATTATGAAAGTGTAGGAGGCCTGGTAAATGAGACCATTCCACGCTGTCAACCGTTGATATTTTAAGGCTTTTTATCCTCTGCTGTGGGTTTGAATTATCGTCTCCGAATTGATTAAAACCATAAGGTGTGGCTCTATTTTTCAGTGTTATTTTTGTGAGTAAGAAATGTGCCCAGGTTTCTGGATGGTTGCAGTGTTTCCTTTTTTATTTGAAACAACTTGCTATTAAAATAAAAAAAAAGGTCTTTGTCTCTTCAGTTACTTTGGAGGTGTGTTTAATGATCCTTGGTGTTATTTGCAGGGTATCGTACGTGCCACCCCCTCACACACACCCCATCATTTATCTTATAATGCTAGAATTGTTTGTATCAAGGATTTGAGTTTACAGCAGGAATCTTATTAAGTCTCAGTAGTACAATGAAGTCTGTGCTTACTGCAATAAGTACCTTCATTGTTTTGCACTAAAATTACGATTTGAATTCGGTATAAGTTGCACTATTGCCTTGTGTTTGGAGCAACAGGTGGCATCAAATTTAAAATGTGTTAATATGTCTTGATTTTTATGTTTTAGGCGTTTGTCAGCCTTGTAATGTAAAAATGTAGCCCCATTACACAGATTATATTAAAAGCATTCATTCCTCGCATTGTGATGATTATGGCTTACAGCTTATGAAAACCTAAAATTCGTTTTGTATGGAGATCATATTACGTAAGACCATTAAAAATCTGTTCACGAAGTGCTGTCAAGCAGAATGTCGCTGAAACCCTCCAGAAGGGTAAGCCATAAAAACATTGATGGAAAGTTATGTGGTAGAAAAAATTGTGCACAGACAACAGGAATGACCTTAGCCCTGAAAGAACTTGGAAGCAAATCCCATTAAAACATTTGCTGTAGATTTAAAAGTGGTGGACTGTGGCTGGAGTCAGTTTTTAAGAGTCACCGCACACACTTTGCTTCTGTCGGTTTATATCTCATCAAAGCCATTCCATATTCGTGGCATCTTAGAATCTGTGAAATGATAACTGACATCAATACATTGAGTCATGAAAGCCATAAATCTGTTTGATGGACCTCTGATTTCTGTGATGGCGTATATGTGCAAAAGAACTGTCTGAACATGATTGAAGTCATAGTTGTCACTGCTTGTAAAATTAGACCTTGCTGATAATGCAGAATATTCTCTGTGTGAGTTTTGAAATAAATTAGCCTTCAAATTTTTTTGATGCATTAGAAGTGTTGCCTGACTTTTAACTTCATGAGCAGCAGCTGACTGCTTCTGCAAAGGCCTGAGCTAACTTAAATAGTTTATTAAAACCTTTTGTGCTCAGCCGGTAGAGTTAGCAACTCTCTTGTTTTTCAGAAAGGCAGATGTAGGGCATGAAACCTGTTTTCCTGACCCTTGGCCATATAACGTTTTTATAGATGTGTGTTCAGCCATCTACCAAAAGAAACAACCCGTGGGATGTTTTATGGAAACCTAGAGTTGCAGTAATGACTCTATAGTCATTGAGTTGATCATTCATTTTATGATAATGTTGAGTGCTTTAACCGTAGGTAGGATTTATTAAATTGGGTTTAAAAAGACCTTTATGAGGAAGTCCTCATTAGATAGTTTGGTCAACTCTAAAACCTGACACTACCTTTATGTTGCTTTGTGATGAAACAAGATGTATCTGAATAAGTTTAATATAGGTCACTGGTTCAGTTACACCATTCCCCTGTCCCAACTATAAGTATATTATTTACAGGAAAGATAGAGTCCTAGAAAGCACACATTTATGGTGAGTTATTACAGGTGCACAGATACATATTCTCTGATTAGTGGGCTTTGGTGTGACAAAGAAGATAAAGATGGACCAGTGACCTGAAACAATGCATGGGATGAATTTAAATAAGACATCCTACCTTCTAACCCACTTTAGGGGCCATAATCTCTTGAAAGCATTACAGATACACTGTCAATACCAAGTGGAGCTGTTCCCACATGTAATAAACTGGGCTACATACTGTATTTAGCAAGTGATTTGCCCACAGAGAAGGGATTGTTTACCCCACAAGGCAGCACAAGAAAAGTTAATTTACCAGGCTTAGTCTGCATTGTACCCATCCACCAGAATGAAGAGGACTTCCTGCCACAGTGAAACTTTGTAATAGTATTTTGTAGCTTCCTGTAGTTTACTTAAAATTCTGAAAAAGGGGTATGGACCGTTTTAAAACAAGCTAATTCCTCTATGAAAACCTGCCTACATTTATGATAAAGGGTCATTTCTGGAAGGGCCAGCATATTTTTCATTTACTCTCCAATTATGAATATAGATGAAGTTGGAATTTATTAAGCACCATGAAGTGTATCAAGTTTCCAGAAGAGATTTTCGCTTAAACTTTATTTACAACAATTTAAAAAAGATAAAAATAGCTAGTACAAGCCAAACTCACTCACATGAAGAACTTAAACCAAGTGTCACAACATTTCGGTTTCACAAGTAATAACAAAGTTGGCAATCTGAGTATAAGTCATGGTATTTAGTTACAATTGCTACCAATGCATAAAAAAGGTCTGCAGTGTTACTGATCTTTATAAAATAAAAAAAATAAAAAAGCACCTTACAGCAGAACAGATGTTACCCAACACGGTCCATTCAAATGTACGGCACATAAAAAGGGCTTCCCTTGTCAAGCTTCTCCATATTTAACTTAGTGCTTTTAACTTCGTGCTTTAGGGTGTTCAGTACACTGAAAAGTATACATAAAGCATAACCTGCAGACTCCAACAGGGCAAGACCAGTATGTTATGAAGTAAACAGCCAGTATTTAAAAAAAAAAATTAACTTTTCCAAGAGTTTAGTAAAATATTACAGTAACATCAAGGGTAGTCCTGCAGAAACTAAAAAGGCAGTTTAATATAAAGCCAGTACTCCATGGATACCAATTGTTTTATTTTGCCAGTTGGATTCAGGGTGAATATTAAAAATGTTCTTTCAAACAGTAATCGATTGCTGTCCGGTTCAAACATATTCCTTAGAGCTACTTGGGGGCCTAGTGGAGATGGGATACTTGGGTGAAGGCTTTTCCTTTGTGCAGGATGCTGCCAGCATGGCACCTCCAATTATAGCCAGAAAAGCTCCAGCCCAGGCGATGAAGATGGCAGAGCCAAACTCATACCTTCAGAGAGAAAGAGAGACAGAAAGGGGGGGGGTCAATCACATTATTTCTGCAGATACAAAAAGTATTCATAACCAAAAGTCCTGAGAAACTCACTTTGTGTTGACAGGAGTAAAAGGGTCATAGAAGGCTCGGATGATGTCGTTAGCGTACCAAGAGCAGGCGACAATGCCACACAGAGCTGTGGGAGAACATGCATTGTTATGTGATACATTCCTCTTTAATGCACACTAGTCTTGAAAGATCCTGGTTTGAGATAAGGGAAAGGCTTGTTACCTCCAACTAAAACAATGATGCCACCAGTCATAGCAATGCGGGCCTTCTTCACTTTGTCGTCTCCTCCGCAGTTTGTGCATTTCATTCCCATACAGGCAGCACCCAGTCCAGCTGTAACTACAATTATGCTCACAATCATGAGGGCGCGCGTTGCTTGGAGGGGACCTAGTTAGGGGAACATAAGAAGTCTGTTAGTCCATCAGTTATTGTCAAAGCCAACACTTGTTAACAGCAGTACACATGATTACAGCTGTGGCACAAACAAAAAAAAACATTTTATTGGGTGGGGGGGCTACAGTTACTACAATGAACTGTGATACTGTTGCAATCCTGTTTGTTCGTGTGCGAGCAGACATCCCCATTTAGTAAAAAGTGGTCTGAACAAGCTCATTTGGGACAAAACGGTTGCCATCTTATGCCATTAAATGGCAGCGCACCAGAAACCGGCTCCAGCCAGAAACTAAGAAAATCAGGAGGGGGTTGGATTGTGTGGGTGTGCAGGCGTGAGACTCTAAAACAGGTCTGACCAGGTTTCAGATTTCTATGGTAGTAAGACACACCCAGTTCCAGCTACACACAGCCTGTCCTTTTAGTTTCAACTGCTGGTGTGTGAAGCCTGTATTTGTAGATAAAGATCAATTTCTTTTTTTGTGTGAAACACAGTTGATTGAAATTTTGTAAAGGTGAGTTCAGATGGGAGACCTCAACTTCCTGGATATGTTTGATTATTAAAAAAAACAAAATAAAACAGGAAGTAAAAGCGGCCATTGACCCAGTCAACCAACAGGAGTACAAGTTGAAAAAAAGCTTTACGCCACAGCTAAAAACTTTATTCCACGTCAGACCTTTCTCACTGAAACGTCCCGTATCCTACACCTTATTTTGCTAGACTTCATTACCAACCAGCGAATTTAAGTAAACTGCAGGCTGCTTTAAATTATATTCCAACTTTAATTGTTAGGAGTGTTTTTTAATCCTAGCCTTGTACTTCAAGGACCACCTTCTGGACACATATCCTATAGGGTCTGTTGACTAAACAATGGCTTACCCAGATGTTTAACCTTTAACTAGATCTGCTGTGTAAAGACACATTAAGGAGGGGATTTCCACACAAGGTGGGTCAATGGCGTCTTTTACTTCCTTTACAGGACAATAATGGCCTGAAGCAAATCCCCGCTTTTCGAGTGGAAATTTGAAATATTTTGATTTCTAGCAACTGTTTCAAGAAGTTTTTGTAATGAGATGCCAAATTTGAATTAACCTAAACATTTAATGTAACTCAAAGAGGATCCAACGACTAATTCAGAAGAAAAACTTGTTTGTCAAGGCCATAGATGCAGTGAAGCGTCAACTGAATATATGACGCAGTGTGTGTGTGTGTGGGGGGGGGGGGGGGGGGGAGGGGTTAGGACAGGTGCATAACTACGACATTTCTTTTAAACGAGGGGGGGGGGGGGTTCTAGGTGACCTTACATGAAAAACTGTTTCAAGAAGGAAGGGGTCCATCTTTTAGGTTAACCCCGTCAAACCCTCAAGGTTAATTACTGACACCCATTTTCACACAACCGCGACGTACGCGTCAATCAAGGGTGCGTAATAACTGTTACTTACCGCTGAGCTGCAGCATGGAGTCGTACACTTTGCATTGGATCTGGCCTGTGCTCTGAAACGCACAGGACATCCATAGCCCGTCGTACATGGACACCGCCGTGATGATGTTGGACCCAACAAAAGCTGACATCTTCCACTGGGGCAAAATGGTGCCAATTATCAATCCAATCACACCAAGAAGAGCCAGAGCGAAACCCAGAATCTGAAGACCCGAGTTGGCCATTTCGATGTTTCTTTTTTCACCCGACTTCAGATCAACAACAACAAAAAAAAAAGAGACGAGGTTCACCTGCTGCGAAACTGGAAGTTCCAAACTAACTCTGCTTGCTTCTTTACGAAGTTATCCTTGTTTAATTGATTAAACCGGTCCTTTGCGCTGTGAAGGTGAAATAGTAACACACAGGAGCAATATTTGGGTTTAAAAAGTCTCTCGGTGAATCCTTGCGCACCTGTTCGTCTGCCGCACCTTGACTAAAGAGTGGACAGCGGGAGTGAGCTTTTTAGGCGGTTTCTGGGGCAGGTGGGCGGGGACGCGCACGCAGTTTCGACTTATCAGCGTAAGAACGAACACCTGAAGTTTCGTGATGTAAGCGTTTCGTCTACCAGACCCCGGACAGAAACATAGAAACGTAGTTAATTTTTTCAAAATTAGAAATCTGAACTAAAAACAGTCAACTAAAACTTTTTGCTGACAGCTCTTCATTGTGTACATTTTAAAAATTAAAACATTTTGTTCAGTGGGTGAATTTATATTATTTATTATGATATGAGTGATGCGCGGAATATCTTCTTGTTGTCAAATAAAATATGACAGAAGATTACTGTATACGCTGTTTAAATTTGCTGAAACCCGAAACGGCAAGTAAAAACATTTACAGCCTACATTACCCATAAATGTATAACGGAAACTACAGGAAGTCTTATGATAAACAAGTATTAGAGGCAGATTATTCAACCACAGTATTACTCAATACAATTCAAATGTGTACCAATAAATTCAGCCTGAATTACTCATTCCCATGGGTCATCATTTGGAATTGCATGTGTTTAAATAAATAATACATTTAGAAAACCAGTGCTGCTTAAACAAATTCCCTTATTCTTTGTTTTGTTTTAAAAATAAATTAAGTTTATATGATCTATCATTAAAGTTTCATTCATCACTAAAAGCTTTTATAAAGTTCAGTATAGGGAGACCCTATTCTTTCTATGCTACCGGCCACTTTAATAGGTACACCTGTCCAACTGCTCTTTAACGCAAATTTCTAATCAGCCAATGACATGGCAGCAACGCAATGCATTTAGGCATGTAGACATGGTCAAGACAATATGCTCCAGTTCAAACCGAGCATCAGAATAGGGAAGAAAGGTGATTTAAGTGACTTTGAACGTGGCATGGTTGTTGGTGGCAGATGGACTGGTCTCAGCTGGGATTTTCACGCACTACCATCTCTAGAGTTAACAGAGAATGGTCCAAAAAAGAGAAAATATCCAGTGAGCGGCATTTCTGTGGGCGCAAATGCCTTGTTGATGTCAGAGGTCAGAGGAGAATGGCCAGACTGGGTCGAGCTGATAGAAAGGCAACAGTAAGTCAAATAACCATTAGTTACAACCAAGGCATGCAGAAGAGGATCTCTGAACGTACAACACGTCGAACCTTGAGGCGAATGGGCTACAGCAGCAGAAGACCACACCGGGTGCCACTCCTGTCAGCTAAGAACAGGAAGCTGAGGCAACAATTCGCACAGGCTCGCCAAAATTGGACAATAGAAGATTGGAAAAACGTTGGCTGGTCTGATGAGTCTCGATTTCTGCTGCGACATTCAGATGGTAGGGTCAGAATTTGGCATCAACAAGATGAGAGCATGGATCCATCCTGCCTTGTATCAATGGTTCAGGCTGGTGGTGGTGGTGTAATGGTGTGGGGGATATTTTCTTGGCACACTTTGGGCCCCTTAGTACCAACTGAGCATCGTGTCAACACCACAGCCTACCTGAGTATTGTTGCTGACCATGTCCATCCCTTTATGACCACAGTGTACCCATCTTCTGATGGTTACTTCCAGCATAATGTGCCATGTCATAAAGCACAAATCATCTCAGACTGGTTTCTTGAGCATGACAATGAGTTCACTGTACTCAAATGTACATCTAACAACATCAGTATATCTGCCTTATTGAGTCTTATTCAAATATTTGAAAAATCAAAACCAGCCACAGTTCAAGACATAAAACCAGGAGTTTCTGGTGAGATTCATGGTTGACTTGGAGGGCAGGGTAACAATGAGAAGTGCACATGCATTCACCATATCTCATATTAATTTTTATGCTCTTAAGGATGTATTCAGGTGGATTTTTTCAAGGGTGGAAGGAATGATGATTCAACACACAACTTGAAATGATTTTCTCTAATCTACACAGGGTCAAAGTTATACATACAGGTTCAAGTATGTACATACATCCTCACTTATCTTAAGTCCAATGTCCCTTAACAAGTTGCAAAATAATCACACTTTGGACCCATCAACAAACATCTGGCATACTTCTGACTGGATACTTGAGCAATAAATTTTACTGAATTGGTACAGTTTGTTTAATTTGGTTCGTTTCCTGGTACAGACCTGGCTATTAAGCATCGTCCATACATTTTCAACAGGGTTGAAGGTGTGACTTTGGAGACGACATTTCAGTGTTTTAATTATAGCCTGCTTATTGTTTCAATACCAGTTTGGATGTTTTTTTGGGATGATTTTCCTGTTTGAACACAACGTTGTGTCCAAGTGTAAACCATCTGACAAAATGTTTACCTTCAGATGAAAGGAAGTCAGTTAACATGTCCAGGAACAGAACAGCAACTACCAAGTCATCCTGGACTGTCATCAGCAAGAGAGTGTGAAGCTTAACTGAAATTTGCAGCTACCCTTTTGGACATTCCGGATGCTACCTGACGAATAGTTTAATGCTGAGATGAAACAAAGAGTGAACTGCTTGGCCATAATGACAACAAATATTTAGAGGAGTCAAGGTGAGGCTTTAAAACCTAAGAACACAGCACCAACTGTCAAGCATAGTGGTGCAAACATTATGCTGTGGATATGTTTTGCTGCCAATGGTACTGGTCTATTAAACAAAGTAGGTAAAATAATGAAGGATGATGACTACTTCACAATTTTTCAACTTGGTCAAAAGTCAACACCCTTATTTTAAGAAATTGGGCAACTGGTTTTCTAACAGGAACCCAGACGCACATTTAAAAATGGGTTTAAAATGGATAGCACAGCTAAATTTTAAGCAACTGGAATGACCATGACCCTGTTGAAAATATATGGACAAAAAGCACACAAAGGGCAGACGCCAGCCAGCAAAGGAACTAATTTATATGAACTCTAGCATTTGTGTTGACAAACGTGGTCACGTTACTAAAATAAAAAGTATGAACATTTTATGTTTAGCTCTGGACCTCAATCTGTTTTAGTGGTTACATGATGGCAAAGATGACCTTTGCTGATTTGCTAACAGATCATTTGTACAAGGGAGCACTGCTTTCATTATGTGCAACTGTTACTTCCTTTTTAGACTTCTCTGCTCTGTTGCATTAAATATAGGAGAAGAAGAGACAACAAAAGAGAACTCTTCTCTGTAAATCATTGTTGTAACTCTTTATGAGTTTCCTAGTCAGTTGTGCAGAAGTTTAGAGCAGGGTTAGGTTATGGAACAATACAATATGGCAAGCTTTCAATACGTTAAATGAAAATCGAAAGAGTATGGCTCAACTGCAAACCTACCAAGACATGTAACCTATACCCCAACCCCCCGACTCCTTTAATGTGACAGACCAATTCAGTTCAATTCAATTCAATTCAGTTTTATTTATATACCGCCAATTCACAACACATGTCGTCCAAGGCACTTTACTTTAAAGGGTTTGGAATAGTGCGGAGTTGTTGGGGAGGGTAGATTAAACTACTGAGTGTTAGAGTTTGGCCATTTTAGAATGGGCTATGTGTAAGGGTACAAAGTAAAATAATGATAAAATGATAAAGTTTGTCCATGTAGGGCCCACTGGTGGCCATGTTATACTAAAAACCACAACGATTGGGATACCTCTCTCTGTTAGATTGATTATAACCATTGGAAAAGAGAAGGGGTCATACAGGTAGCAGAAATGGAGGGTGTGTTTGAACCTCAACCATAACTGAGCCGGTTTAGTTTAAACCTGACTTTCCCTTACTCCATCCAACAGGGAGGGAGTAAGGCAGAGGTAAAAATAATTGAAGAGTGTTGTTTCCTTTTGCATGGTGTGAAAGGTTTAAAATGGTCAATTCAGTCGAATCATACAGATTTCAAGTCAGGTACATACATTCCAATTAATCCTAACCATCGAACAGTGCAGTCAGACTTAGCTTTTTACTCAAATTAGATAAAAAGTTTTTTTTATCTAAGGAAACCCAGCAGATTGCATCGAGTCAGTGACTTGTAGCATTCACTCCTCCCGGATGAGCATGTAGTGACAGTGGACAGTCACTGGCGTTGACTTTGCAGCAATCCCTCATACTGAGCGTGCATGTAGCGACAGTGGAGAGGAAAAACTCCCTTTTAACAGGAAGAAACCTCCAGAAGAACCAGGCTCAGTGTGAGCGGCCATCTGCCACGAACAACCGGGGGTTTGAGAGAACAGAGCAGAGAAGGAAAAAGAACACAGAAGCACTGATCCAGGAGTACTTTCTATGGGAAGGGAAAGTAAATGTTAATGGATGGCGCTCTTTTAGTGGTTTCATCTAGGAAGAAAAAACAGATAAACTCTGAGTCAGTTTTCAAGTTTAGAGTATGAGAAAAAGCATATAAAGTTAGTCACAGTAAAAGCTCAGTCAGTAGCTATGTCTAGGAGAAAAATTGGGTTAAACACTGAAAGACAGGGCCAAACGTATCATTGTTAGAAGGTGAGCTTTAAGTTGTTGGCAGCAGAAGCTTGGACGATGCCCCCCTCCAGGAAGATGTCACAGATAGATACAGAGTCCGGCCAGGTATGGCTTCTAGGAAGAGAAAAGACAGAGAAAATAAAGGTAAAAGCTGAAATAACAGCAAATAATGCGAAATTGGAGAGTAGAATGAGAATGTAATAGAGAGAGTGAAAGAGTCATTATGTCCTCCAGCTGTCTAAGCCTATAGCAGCATAACTACAGAGCTAGCTCAGGATAACCCAAGCCACTCTAACTATAAGCTTTATCAAAAAGGAAAGTTTTAAGCCTAGTCTTAAAGGTAGACAGGGAGCTGGTTCCACAGGACAGGAGTCTGATAACAAAAGGATCTAAAGGAACTAAAGGACCAGAAAAGGAAAGGTGCATAGGTAACTCTGGAGGGGCTACAGAGATTCAAATCTCGGGTGGGAGGCACAGCTATCATGTGAAAGAAGGTGCTCTGGTCAGATTTTTTTATTATGGACAGGTAAGTACTTCAGAGTTCATGGGAAGATGGGTGGAGTTTAATGCAGGGAAATTTGGGAATAAAGCCTGTAAAAGCCAATGCTCATCAGCAGTGTGAGACCCACATAAAAGATCCTTATCTTTTTTCAAACAACCCACACTAGCTGCCTCTGATTGGTGGCCAATGCTGTGCTATTCAGGAACAACAATGCTAGTAATAAAACTATCCAAGTCATCCAAGGCTGAAGTCCAGGATGATTTCCTGTCTTGGCACACTTCAGCACGACATGTCTAGTGGAATCATAGACCCTGAACATACAGCCAGAGCTTTGTTGGAATGGCTTAGATCAAAGCATGTCCATGTCCAAAAATGATCAAGTCAAAGTCCAGACATAAATCCATTTAAACATCTGCAGCAAGACCTACAGATGCCTTCTGTCCAATCTGACTGAGTTGAAGCTGTGTTGGAAAGAAGAATGGGGAAAAAAAAATCAGTCTCTATGATTAAAGATGGTAGAGATATACCAAAAAAAGACTTGTAGCTGTATTTACAGACTAGATATAAACGCAGTGACCAGAGGTTTTACAGAGTACTGACCTGGGGAGGGGACTGAATACATATGGATGTCACACCTTTCTTGTAAAAAACTGTTTTAACATATTCATTGGTTGTGTTACGCATTTTACAAATATGTGGTGTTAGTGTATCACATAAGAAGTCAATAAGATACATTTAAGTCTGTGGTTGTAACATGACACAATGTGAAAAGAATTTAGTTCACCTACTTTTTCTTCCCATCTCATGTTTGAGAAAACTGTGTGGTCGCAAATGACATGTTCTTATGACTGCAGTAGAATAGGGACTTCGGGGAATTTTAAGTCTTTGAATACTTTGTTTAAATGTGCAAATAAAAAAAACGTTTTATTTAGGATTGTTAACATCTTCTAATTTGGAATTCTTAAGATCTTAAACCTTCTGGGTGTAGATACGAATTATATTTAAGTATCTAAGATTAAAATGATCAGTTGTTGGCTTGTAGGCTGACATTTTCAACATAAGCTCGCACTGTTCTTTGTTGTCACTGTTCGCAGCTTAAGTAATGGGAGTGTTGTGATTAATTACAAATTCAAATCCTAAACTGTGCCTTTTACCTTTTTTTTCGGTTTGATTACTTCTTCCTGTGAGGATCTGCTCCTCTTGTGTAGCAAGAATCTCTGGTTGTAGAACTGTGAGAAACTCTTTTCGTTCAGTCTTGTTCACCCAAAACTTTGATTTTATCACCTGTTTAGATCTTGCAGTTTCCCATCATCTCATCTGTGCTTAAGTTCTGCTCATAAAAAAATGAGAATATGAAAATTATTAAAAGCTTGATCTTTTGGGTGGTGGGCTGATTATTATCCACTAGCCTGGGTTCTAAAACAGACCCCATCCATCATTTCAACTCAAGTGAGCCTTAAAATAACTTTAATACATTCTAAATTTTACTCTAAGAGCTCAGCTGCTAATCCTTGCACAGACTTTATATAATGTAATCTAAAACTATTTTTATTAATTACTCTTTTATTGTTAGGCTTCTTATATGTTTTTTCTTCATGGTTCTAATGTGAATGTCCTTATTTCAGACAAAAAAAGACATCTATCTTAAGCAGTTAGAATTGCTTTGAGAAGATATATACAGTGAAAAGTTTGTTCAGTCTACCAACTTGTTTGGGGCTGAAACTGTGACTTGAAAGTTACAACAGTGGTTGATTCTGTTATAACTTCACTGGTCAAATTAGTTTCATCCTAGAAAACATTAAACCTGTCATTCACATCCCATTCTTAGCACAAGCAACTACAACATGCACGGGTGTGTGAATTCCATTTTTTTTTTTTTCCTTTTTCTTAACACTTTTGTGATGACATCATTGCATACTATGTAAAGTAAATGTTGGGTTTCAGCTTCTGTAACACTAATGGTTGTTTAAGGTGATACTAAAAACACTCTCTGAGTCATCACGCAGCATAGAGAGAGGAAGCATGTAGAAAATATTAACTTGCCACCGGTTTCTTGACTCGTCACATGACTCATTTCAAGTGAAACAGTGAATGACAGTGAATGGAACAACTTAAATTTGTTTGTCCTACTCCAGGGCGTGTCTCTGGATCAGCTGTCTCTATCCTCTCTAACCATTTCGGTTATACCAAAACAGCTCATTTGAATGCCATCTAAAGGTCACTATGGGTATTAAACAAACCTGTTAGAAATTAGAAATATGTGGTGCAGGCCAAAGTTTTAGGCCTTAAAATAAATTAATCTTTTGTTGCAGGAGCATACTATCACACTAATATCTTCTTATTAACAATTCCTGACCTTATGTACCCCTGGTATATAAATATAGAGGCCCGTTTCTTTCAGCCACTGGCCTCTAGGAGGGATGTGTACCAATACCAATATCAAACACGCTGAGCAGGACGGTTAGAGGCGTAGAAAAACATCCAAAGCTCATATTTTATAAACTGCAGTGAGAAGTGGTATCTTGGGGTGATGACATATCCATAACAACCTTATCTACATGTAACTAGTTGTTTAAAAGAAATGCCAGAAAAAGTCCAACCATCACAAACGCATATACGCGGAGAGCGGTAAACTCTAATGGGACCTTAACTGGTACTGAGGGTTTTGGTCAGACGAGAGTTAGACTGAGCTTTGTTATAGGCTGGTGTCTATCCCCATTGGGTAAGAGGCAGGGTATACCCTGGACAGGTGTATGAAATACCTACGTCTCCATCAGTAAACTGAAAACTGGTTATCATTGGGTCTTTTTAAAGCATAATGAGCCAAGGCATATGGTCAGGTCAACACAGAAATAATTCACCACACAACAAATCAACTTCTTCCATGGTCATCTCAGTACTCAGAGCTAAATGCTGTGGAGTTAAACTGAAGAGAAGAGAGCATAAGAGATGACCCAGGACTCTGGCCGATCTAGAGAGATTGCGCAGAGAGGAATAGTCAAAGATACGTCTCCCACTTTGTGAAATGTTATTTTGGCAGAAGGGTATTAAGCAAGTATTGACAACAGGGGTACCAATAATTGTGCAATCAGTCACTTTGTTAAAAACATCTATGTCTTTGTTAGGAATAACCTTTATTAATATGCTCATAGCTGTCTTTCCCTTTTATACTTTAGTGAAATAAAGTATAAGTTATAATGTTTCCCTTTTGTGACAATAGGACAAGAATGCTCATAAACATACAATACAAGGATAAATGGCCCAAGGTCTGTCATAAATGACCTGAAGCTGGGGCACTGGGGCTGATAGTGGAGCAGCTGGTATAACTGGATTGATTAGAAAACTACAGCACAGTTAGATTAAGGATGGACACCCGCTACTACACAATCTAACAGATAGACACCACAATGGTGACACATAGTCTGCTGACAATCACTGAGGGAGTGCACACCCAATGCACTGGAGTGCCAGATATAAAAACTGTATGTGACCTTCTATCGAGGCTCTTCGTCATGCTCTAACAGACTGCGACGGTTCGAGACGGGAGCCTCAGCGCTGATCTTTGTAATCATTCCTCTGCCTTAATTTAGAATAAAGGAGCTAAAAGTTAGAAACTGGTTGAGAGTCGTTCCTTTAAGAGTCTTTAGATAGAGTGGTGACTGTTTCCGGGGTCAAGTACCGGTGGGTCTCCGAGGCGTCTGACCGCAAACAGGGTGCGGTAGCTTTGGACAAATTGGTGTTTCCGCCCGCGCTCCAAGCGGAAACCACTTTTGGATAGGACAGGATTGCCACGGAAGGACAAAACATCACAGAAAGGGCCACAAACCCAAATGGTAGGGAGATTTCCCTATTAAAAAATCACCAGTGTTTTTCCTGTAAAAACACTCTGGCTGTGTTGTTAGTTCTGAGTGAGCTGTTTTTGTAATTCTTGGAGGCAGAGAAATGGTTCAGAATAATTGTTGCGAACGTGTTAAACCGTAAGGTGTGTAGATAAGCTGTGCGATTTTAATGGTGTCAGCCTGGGAAGAACTGTACAATCTGTACAAAGATAGCTAAAATCTTGGGGAGCAGGTTTCGAGTTCCTTTATTGTATGCAAGGGAAGACCGGTTTCCCCTCGCACACGATATAAAAGCCATCTCCCTGAATGAAGCACGCTAATACTCGGTTTAGAGGTTTGTCGGGTCCTGATCATCCCATAAGGACGGTCAAAAGATACTACCGAGGGGAAGTGTATTGGGTTTAGAAGGCCTCCCTGATCTTCTTAAAAGATCTCAAAGCCGCCCACTTTTTTGAAAATAAACACGCAGGGATATAGATGCGCATAAGGTTGTTGGGTCCTGACTATTCCATAAGAACGGTCAAAAATACTGCTAGTTTGAAAGGCCTCTCTAACCTTGTTAAAGAATAACAAGCAGAGGCAGACCCAGGTTCAGAGGATTCAGGGGTAGAAACCTTAGTGGACCCAGAGGCCAACAATATGACAGAGAGATCTATTGCTGGAGGTGTGGGCAGCACAAAACAATGCTTTTGTCTGGTGGGGAAATGCTGTGCATCCTGAAAACAATACTCATAATTGATGTCATGAAACGCTGGGAAAGATGGATAGCTTCTCTCCGTTCTTATAATTCCACAGCAGACCCCCTTCATGTCACTCTGAACTACCTAAGATCCCCAGAACAGGTATGTGACATAGAAAGCTATCAGGACAAATGGATAATGGTGTTAAAAAGTTTGCAAGACAAATACTAGTCTGATGATCCCCAGTTATGGGTAAATTGGCGCAATATTTTTATTGGACCACAAGGGGTCGCTGCCGCTGCCGAATTGCAGGAGGAGCTACAGATTTTGTATCAACTTAATGCTGATATGTACCCTCATTTCGCACTAAAAGTTGCAAATGGGGATCAAGCAAAAAACTTGGGCCCAATGATTAAAAAGGCTGTTGAAACAACGGACTGGCAAGCTATGCAGGGAACTCCTTTTATGGAATACAGCCCAAATTGCAACACTTACAAACCCATCTATGAGGGAAAGTTAAGCGTTACTCTAGAGATGGTAAAAAGAAGCAGAACACATGGCAGAGAGAACACAGATTCAGAGATTGCTCTGCAACTTCTGAACTCTGTACCAGACACAGTGTGGTCCAAGGGACCTTTCGATGTTGGACTGTGCTCTGATGCACCCCCCATCCTCCTAGAGATGAAAACCTCCAAGGTGATAAACCAACCACAGTACCAACTTGCGCCTGAAAAAATTGAGGGTATATGTGGAACCATTTCTGGCCTTTTATCATCTGGTGTTTTTGTTCCATGTTGTTCCCCATACAACACCCCTATTTCCCCTGTGGCAAAACCTGGTAGAGAAAACTATCACTTAGTGCATGACTTGAGGAGAATAAACATAGGACTCACATCAACCCACTATGACACACCTAATCCCTATACCATGCTCTCAAATTTGGAACAGGAATACAAATGGTTTACAGTTATGGATCTTTCCAACGCATTCTTCTGCATACCCATTCAATAAAACTGCCAGAAATTATTTACTTTCACCTTTGAGGGACAGCAATACAGTTACACCAGACTACCACAGGGTTTGACAGACAGTCCATCGCTCTTTAACCATGTTTTGCAAACCTTGCTACAGGAGTTTCAACATCCTCTTCTGGACAGGTGCTGTGTGTTACAATACGTGGATGATAACCTTCTGGCGGGCCCGACAGAACAGGAGGTCAGTCACTTAAGTGGAGACTTCCTCATTTGGTTAAATTCAAAAGGATTCAGAGTCTCTAGGGAAAAGTTACAATGCTGACGTCCCAGAGTTGTATTTCTTGGAAGGGTCATAACCTTGGCTGGCATTGGAATCACAGAAGGTCACAAACAGAGCATCCTCGCACATTCAAAGCCACACACTGTCTGTGAAATGATGTCATTTTTAGGCATGGCCAATTACAGCAAAAATTACGTGCCAAATTACACTGAGATTGCAGCCCCGTTGCGGAAACTCATCACAGAGACAGAACATGGAAAACTGAAAGTGCCCTTAAGTTGGAACACAGAGGCAGAGCAGGCTTTTATTGTTCTCAAGCAGTGTCTGAATGAGGCCTCAGAGTTGGCAGCTCCTGATTTAACAAAAATGTTTGAGCTCGATGTGAAACAAAGGGACGGATTTGTTTCCTCAGTTTTGTGGCAACCAGGTGACATGGGAAGAAGAGATTTGTGTTATTACAGCACCAAATTAGAACAGGTGGAGAAAGGCCACCTGACATGCACCAGGGCTCTGTGTGCTATTGCTAAGGCATTAAAAGGAACATCTCATGTCACTCGTGGACAAGATGTGAGGGTTCACACAAACCATGCAGTTGTAAGTTACATTTCTAGTTACAAATTCACCCCTGTCAAACAACACACAGGCAAACTCCAAGACATTTTAATCCAACCTAATGTTTTCTTCACAAGTACTGAGACTAAAATGGCAGCACCCACTTCTGATCAGTTTGCCCATGTCTGTGAAGCGTTGGTGAGGGAGGAAATGAATGTCTTCCCTTCCATTTCAACTGAACCCATTTTGAATGCAACAGACATTTTTACGGATGGGCACAGCCACGCCACCCCAGGTGGAGGAATTGTTGCCTCTTATGCGGTTGTCTCGTCCTCTGCCAGAACACGCCCTGCTGTCGGCTGACGCAGCCGCAAAGGCCGCTGCAAGTTACAGGACGATGAAAATTGCAAAAACACAGTTAGTCCAGACCCCCGCAGCCACACAGGACACAGGGTTGATGGAACTCATTGACATGCAAACAGCTGCAGCACCCCATGAAAAACAGGCATGGCTGGACAACGCAGTAACAAAAAACAAAGAAACTGGTCTGTGGAGGTCACATGATGGGAGACTCGTGGCCTCCTCCTCAGCTCTTCTATTGCTACTTTGTGAGGAAGCTCATCATAGGGGCCACCAATCTAGTCACAGGCTCATTGGTCTGATTAGTCAAAAATGGTGGCACCCTTTCTTCACTGATGTTTGTAAATATTTTGTAAATACTTGTTCTATCTGTTCAAAATACAATCCTAAAGTTACTTTAAAAACAGGTATGGGAGCATTTCCTGTACCCAACAAGCCATGGCAGGAAATTGTAATTGACTTTCTTGACATGGGCAGAGAAAACAGAGTGAAAGGATGTAGATACATGCTTGTATGTGTTGACACTTTCTCTAGGTGGGTCGAAGCCACCCCCACAAAAACGGAATCAGCCCGAGAGGTCATTAATTGGCTAATTAATGATCTGATTCCACGTCATGGTGTTCCCCTTTGCATCCGCTCGGACAATGGAACACACTTCAGCTCAGACTCCTTGAAAAAAGTGGAGGAGTATTTTGGGATCAAACACAAGTTTGGGACAGATTACCATCCAGCCTCTCAAGGACTCATTGAGAGAGTTAATCGCACAATCAAAGAACATTTGGCTAAAGTTTGTGCTGATACAAAGATGAAATGCCTGGATGCGTTGCCCTTGTTGATGTTTTCCATAAGATCATCACTCACTGAGCCCATGGGATTGACTCCCCATGAGCTGCTGACAGGAAGAACCATGCCCTGTCCTTTTACTTCCTCTCTACAGTCATTAATACACTATGTTCAACAATTGTAATCTGCTGTAAAGTTTTTGTCTCATAACACACAGGAGGCCCTAACAAAAGAGCCAACATGAGAGACGCCGAAGCACCTTGAGCCTGGGGAGTGGATATACAGAAGGGTGTTCCACAGATCTTGGGAAGACCCAAGGTGGATTGGACCCTTCCAAGTGGTAAGCTCCACCACATACAGTGTGAAGGTCTAAAAATAGCTTTGGACATCTTTGACTTCTAACTTCCAGAAATACAGACACAATGTGTGATATATTTCCTCTAGCTCTAATAAAGATTTATGTTCAGTCATCAAAATAATAGTTTATGATTGTTTCTTTCTCAAGCTAACTTTAATTTCTGGATTCTTTTTTGACACTTTAAGGGATAAATTATGTACCAGATCCCTCCCCATTCTATCTTCAAATTCAACAAATTATTTTTAACCACAATCTGTTTATCATCACAACTGCAACAACACTGGGTTATAGTTTAGGTTATTGGTACCTTCATCTACATTGACCCTAAACTTTGATGCTCAGTGCTGTTATTAATGCAGGTATTTGGAAAAGATGAATTAGGTATAGACAGAAGATTACTGGCTTTTGGGGTATTGCAAAACATAATTAACACAAGGATGTGATTTTCCCACGTCTAGTCAAATTTAGCATATAGATTCCGATAAAAAACATGAAGACACTGAGAGTAATTGGTTCCTCCAGCTTTTCAGGGAACTATATTTGGCTTAACGCTGTAATCCTTATTTACTGCATTACGAAACATAAAGCTCAATTCAGTCTGAGCGCGGACCGCTTCACTCTGTGTGGGTTCACTGCGAATAATCTCATACAAATGCAGGAGTCATGCTTCCATGAGATTTCAGATGGCGCAGAGAAGTATAAGGAGGATCAAACGAGGAAAAAGAGGGCTGTCTGACCCTGACCGAGGTCACATCTCAAAAGGGGAAGTCGGTGTAAAAGCAGCAACAGCCCAAAGCTCATGATAATCTGTCACATCACATGCGGCTCAATTTCAGCTCGTTCTGCAGAAAGACTTGAAGCATAATTATCCTGCCTTTCAAACATCGATTTACCATCGTTGTCAATGAGCGACTGTAACGTCTAATCGACTGCCGGGCTGCAAAACAAAGATGTAAATGGAGCCATTCATCTATCTTATAGTTTCTGCTTAAACAGTTCTTTGAAAAGATCCATTGCTCTTTGGTAGATGAGACAGATGTGAGTTCATTAATCCTGAATAATCCAAAAAAACCAAACAAACTAAATAAATTGTCCAGAATGAATTCTCCTTTTCTAATCAGTTCTACAAATTTGTGACTACTTATCCAAACATCATGGCAGCCATATGATGTATACAATATTGTTATATAATGTAAAGTTAGGCATACATTCAATTTAAACATAGAGATGAACAGATTAGGAGGGAATGTGATCTGTTAATAAGACTTATCTATACTGAAACAATACAGTTATTGAGTCTAATGGTTTTCCTCCTTTGTAATGGGTGGGAAGGTCTGTAATTAAAAAATTTTTAATGACATATTTAATTTTTGTCTTTAGTGAGTAAACTTAGTTGTATTAAGTCAACATCAGCTAAACTTAGCATTTATACCTTTGAAACTTTTTCACCTCTGCTTTTATGTTAAATCACAACCTTCAATGTCTTTTATTGGGTTTTTCTTGTGACAGATCAACACAAATTAGCGGTAGGTTTTCAACATTTTTTATTTAAAAAATTTGAACAAACATGCCGTTTATTTGTATTCATTGCCCTTGACTCCGATATCTCTAAATAAAAGCCAGCGCAACCAAATGCTTTCAGAAGTTGCCTACCTGGTACATAGAGCCCATTTCTGTCATTCAATTTCAGTATAAATCCAGCTGTTCTGTGAAGGTTTGTTGCAGAACATTAGTGAATAAGCAGCATCATGAAGACCAAGGAACACTAAAGCTGTAGAAAAGTTTAAAATATATTTTAAACTTCTAGGGTTTGGGTTATGAAACAGTAGGACTCCCAAAAATAGAAAGAGCATGGCGGCAAGACATGGCAGTCCACCTAAACTGACAGGGTTAGCATGAATGGTATTAATCAGAGAAGCAGCCAAAAGGTCCATGATAAATCTGGACACTTGTGGTTAATTGTCTGTTTTTTCTCATTTTGTCTGGATGAATCAGATGAGTCTTCCTCAACAACCATCAACCATCAACCATCCTCAACAACACCGTGTCGGCTGTGGATCACTTCAGATTCCTAGGAACCACCATCTCTGAGGACCTGAGATGGTCTTCACACATAGACACTGTTCGGAAGAAGGCCCAGCAGAGACTGTACTTCCTGAGGCAACTCAAGAAGTACAACCTTCCACAGGAGCTGCTGGTCATCTTCTACACTGCCATCATTCAGTCTGTCCTGTATTCATCCATCTCAGTGTGGTTTGGTTCATCCACAAAACAGGACAGGTCCAGACTGCAACGAACAATCAGGACTGCAGAGGGAATCATCAGGGCTGACCTTCCCTCCATCTAGGACTTATACAGGTCAAGGGTCAGGAAAAGAGCTGCTAAAATCTCTGCAGACCCCACACACCCTGCACATAAACTGTTTAGAGTTCTGCCTTCAGGCCGACGCTACAGAGCGCTGTTCACAAAAACCAGCCACCACAGAGACAGTTTCTTCCCCCAGGCTGTTTCTCTGTTGAACATTCAATAGAGTACAAAACAACAGCATACAGATGTTGCAAATGCACCTTTTTATTTATATATGTGTATAATGTACATTGTAAATATGTATATTCTGTAACGCAAAAACAAAAACCAAAGAGCAAAGTGTACCGGAGTCAAATTCCTTGTTTGTATGTACAAACTTGGCAATAAAGCTGATTCTGATTCTGATTCTGATTCTGAGTCTTCTTCACATTACTAAAACATTCTGTCACACTCTTCCGTGGGTGCTTTCTATGGATATGAGTGCTTTATAACGCTGTAAAGTGTGTTTTTAATTTTCTGACTGAATCGAGATATTAATGTAGTCTCCTCTAATTGTGAGTCTAATACTATGTTTGTATGGGTTAGATTTAGCAGCTCTTCAGCTAATTTAGATGCAATTAGAGACATAGAATGATCATTCGGAGGGTTAGATTGTATGATCATTCTTTCTATATATAATCACAACTGAAGATATGGGCAAACCCCCCCTCCCAAAAAATGTGGCATGCTCTATACATTTATCAAAAAATCTCCTAAGCTAAATTTGATAAACGTCATCAGTGTGCTTTTCATAAAACTGTTTCCTACATGTTTTACTGATTTAATTCAAATCATGCAAAGGGCAAATGATGGCTTAAAATAAAACAAGGAGGGGTTTTAAAAAGTGATTAAAAAATTTAAATGCTGTATGTTCGCTATGTTGGAAAATGTCAACATTTTGTACCAACTACCCATGTTTTAACCATTTGTTAATACAATGCTGCATCAGTGAGGCCTCTGAAATAATCCTTGCTTAATCTTCACCTAACCACTAACAGCAGATGTGGTCTTGATCAGGTCCCTCTTAGGATCATTTTAGGATCAGTAGAAGTATTTTGACCTGCCAGAGATTTACACTTATTGGCACAAACAGAGTGAGAATGACTCTCCTGTGCAGCTCCAAATAATCCCTTGTTTTATATAGTCCTAAACAAACATTCACTGCATGATTTGCTCATTCACATTTGATGTTTGCATGAGTTAATTTCAAAGTGTAAGACAACACCACAAAACACAGTTTTTAGGAGAGTTACTGAGTTACTTAGCATAGAGATAGTCAAACATTTACAACATTAGATTAGTATTTCTTATCTCAAATGGCTTTAATTTGAGACAACAAATTTCCCAATGGTTTAAAAAACATGTTTTTATAGCTAAAGCTTTTTTCCAATCCTTCTCCACCTTTTCATTCGTCTTGACAACGTGGAAATAAACATTTCATCATCAAATTGGAAATAGTGCGCTCAAAATGCACTGTTTTTGAATTTTGAGCATGGACTGTAACTTTTATCATTTTTTTGTTCTGCTTTGAGTTTATATCAAGGGCGTTTTCAGATGGTTTTCAATGGAATGAACAGATGGGGACTGCTTACACTCTTGGGGAGACACACCAAAACCCAAGCCCATGAAAGAATTTCAGGAGTTTAATTATGCTCCTGTATTTATGGATTGTAGGTGAGGATAGAGGTGAAAATATGTAACTCCGAGTGTAAGTTTAAAGTTGTCCTGTTGAAAGGTGCATATCCACCCCTGCCACTAAAAGGTTTTATTCTAAGATTTCCCTACATTAAACTGCACCCAACTTCCCATCAACTCTGACCGGCTTTCCTATCCCTGCTGAAAAAAAAGCCCCCACAACACGATGATGCCACCACCATGGGTCACCATGGAGATGGTGTTTTCAGGATGATGGGACGTAGCTTTTCCACCACACAGTGTCTTGCATTCTTTGTTGTTATGACTTTGGGGCAAACACATAATAACAAAAAAGCAGCTTAACGTGCCCCAATTCATCAGTCGCTCTAAACCACAATATTGTGCAATATTGTGTCCACTTATTGTTGCCAAACCCTTCACTGTTTGAAAGCTAATGCAGTTAAGCCCTTCTGAAACCAGCTATTTTATTCTCCTGAAATGGACCAAAACCATAATAAAAACATAATTTGTGTAACTTTCTGAAATTTCAAACAAAGCATAATTGTGTCTGTCTCCTGACGGCAAAGCAATGAATAATACAGCCATTGCAAATCAACTTCCTGTTCATGCAAAGTGCTTCACCTGCCTGTCATAGCTCAGCTGGCATCTTCCATCACTTATGTTATAGACATATCTCCTTATTGCTTTCAATTAGACATAACAGGACCTTAAAATAATCTTTCCTTATATATCTGACTATGTTACATGAACTAGGCTTTTGATTTAAAAAGCATGAAGCCCAGTGGGTGACCGCAAGGATAAAATGAGGGAGTACTGCCTGCAGGGAAAACTAATAATACGTTTAAAAGGAAACTGAAAAATAAGATCAAATATTATCCGAAGCGGTTACAATCATACAAATATATGTTATTTTATTGATTAATATATCAGAATAAGACATTTCCCTTTAATTCATGTAGAGGTTGTAGAAATATACACAGGTCAAAATGGAGAGAGGGTGAATCGAGGGCTTGTCTCTGTAGATACTGAGAAGGAGTCATCCTTAAAGAGCCGTTGTATGCATGCTTAAAAAAAACAGTGAGTCTGGAAAATTTTTTATTATTGCACACCACTGATTGTTAGATAGCCTTATGGGTTTGTTTGGTCTCCTTGAGTGCAGGCTGGTAGTTCTCATTGCATATTGCTGGTCTTCATTTCTGCTTCCCCTCCACTGGGAGTGTTCAAGAAAGCCAGTACATGAGTAGCATGGTGTATCTTTGGGCTCCTCCTGATTGCAGTCCAACATGTGGCTTGATCCCTGGTTACACTCAGAAGGCGCCCTATGAGTCTGGCCTACTCTCTAACCACAGTCAAGGCCTGTTGTTTAAAGTCATGGCTTTGTTGTTGGTTTGTTGAATAAAAAAGTAGGAGCTAGTGTTTTTGGAAGACAGTACGATTGGTCTGAGAGAGAAGGAGAGAAGTCAAAAGATTGGTGGGGGGAGGGGGAGGGGGGCATTTTGGGAAAAACACCCACAGTGAGGCAAAGTGTAGCCCCCACAACAATTATTATCTTTCATTTAACACACAGTTTACTCATACTGTTCACTCTGGATGAATGTCACTCAGGATTTCGTAAAATTGTGGATACAACAGTGCTGACCAAACACATTAAACAAATTCATAAATGATAAAAAAAGCTGCTTTTCCTGCCTTCTGCGGTGAGATTTGCATGACCAGAGACAAAACAAACAAAAACCTCTCAACAGAAAAATTACAACACAGATAAGCTCATTTCAATTAAAAAAGACAGAGGAAAAGTACATCACATACACAAGTGCTGTATTATTAATAGAACAAGCAGCATTCCATTCATTTTACACATTAGGACAGAAATTGTTGCCAAGAAGCACACTTTTATCTCAAACAGAATTCCACATATTTTGAGAATGCTTAAGTACACTTATAAGAGTAATCAGAAGCAACCCAGCAACAAAGTATCACCTATATATTCCGGGACAGATACTGTATTTGTCTGACATTTAGCTCATTCAGTTGCCTTAAAATGCCCTCAAGTTATTTTTGTGACCATACAATTATGTAATTTTGCTAAACTTTACTCCATATTGTCTTCCATTTTTTTAGTTCATACAATTTTCTCTCAGTTTTCAGTAAATTGCTATTGTATTTGCAATTGTCATTTAGCATATAATGTAGTGTTATGTTATACTTTGTAGTGGTAAAATAAAGTGTTTTAGGATAGATTTAAATCCAACATGAGTGTCTAAACACAAAGCATCATAGCTGCTGCCATGATGTTACGCTGTCAGATTTGCTCTGAGTGAAACTCTGATGACAGACATTTCTCAGTGCAACAAATGTAATAACCACCTCCACCTTTTTCATAATTAAACCGTTGTGTCGTTTTTTTTGTTACTTCAGCCACCATTTCCAACCATTAGGGGGAGCTAGTCATGCATACTTTTACACTATACCTGAATAGAGGATTCTAAATCAAGTGTATAACAGATGTTCTTGCAAAAATATAATAAAACTGAATATTGAACCATGTGTCCACAGAGAGGAGCTGCTGCTTAATCACAAAGGCCCAGTTAGGTCATGATTTTCCATGAGTTTTGGACGGTTCACCCAACAGATCAATGAGAACATTAACAGTCTTTTAAGTAATTTAAATCAAAAACCTGCATAGCTCAGACCAGTTTTACTATGTGCACAAAAAGCACCAGAGTTTTCTAATGCAACATTATTATGTGATTAGAATGTCTGGTTGGTTGTTTATGATGCACTTCAAATAAAAGACCAGACAGTTTTCTAGAAAGTTCCCTGGATGTTGGAAGTTGTTTAGTGCAATATAGCTTTGGATTCTCAAGCATTTATACTGTGTAGTATTCATTATTGCCTGTTAGTCCCATTGTATTGTGATGAAGTAACAATGTTTTAAGGAGCCTTTCAGCATGTATTTTGAAGTATGTCATCACAGTAAAGTGCAATATTTCTCTACCCTTTTTTATTTGCAACAGATGAAAACTTGATTTTAATTAAAAACGTTTTGCTGTTTTTGGTTTGGAGTTTCTTAATTTTTGTTTTATTCATTCTGTTGATGACTGTCTCACTATTATGCCCCGTTCTTTTTGTTTCGCCCTTCCATTACTCATTGACGCACGCAACCACACAGAGCTTTATAAAGACGCTGTAAGTATACGCCTACACAGGCAACATAATGTTGAAGAGAGAGTTAATGGGTTGTAGATGGTGCTGTTCAGGAGATGAAAAGCTCATGTGTGGGCATATGAGCTAAAGTGTTTTTGTTTTCCTTGTTAACACCTCACTATTAGTTTTTGTCCAGTTAATGTATTTTCACGATACTGTTAAATCTCTTCAAACCTCAATTATCACCTTAATACTTTAGCTGGTTTTTATTCTTTCACCTACAATACTATCCCATCAAAAAACCTTGTGCTTTTCCTTTTTACACTACCTTTCTTTCATTCAGTGACTGTTTCCTTTCTTTTCCTTTCATTTCATTTCCTCTCCTTTCCAACTATCTGTGTTCCCATCTTTCTACTTGCAAAATCACCTACAAACAACTTACTGCAACATTCTTCACTATTGCACAGGCAAGGAGCGGTTGCTCTTCAGGGTTCAGCATGCTACGCATATGTAAAGCCATTATGGTCTTAGAAGCCTGTTCACTTTCATTTTACCCTGTTTTTAGGTCAGCTGCACACAAGAGTTCCATTCAACTGTTTGCAGTCTGCATTTCCTCCCAGTAGGTGGTGACAATGTGCCAAATCAAAAGAAAAGGAAAATGAAAAATGTGATTTTACACAAGGAATAATACAGTTTATGTGTCTTTTGTTCTCTGAGGGACAAATTATCCAATCATAGATGTCAGGAATCTTCTCATGCATTATTTTTCTTGGAGCATGCAAATTTTTTGTTGGGTTAGGCCCCACCGGTTTGTCAACACACATGTATTGTTGGCAAGCACAGTATGTGCAGTGATAAAAAAATTCATAGAGGACAACATTTATGAACTATAGAGCAAATGCTGCATATGATTTTCACATGATATTCCGAATTACCAAGTTACAAGTCAGGAAAATCAACTAAAGTCAAAATTACACTAAAGTTGTAATTTTGACTTGAAAGTATTCTCTACGTTATTATCAACTTTGCTGCCAAAATCCAATATAAATGCTGCAGTTAGCCTGGTTACCGTGCAGGAAATTAGTAAATTCCACCGTTTTACTGATGTACAATTGCAAACACAATTAGATGTCATCTCAGTTGTCATGCTAATGTTTCAATTTGTGAATATCTATAAAGAAAAGGGTATGGTTTTCAAGTCATTTTAAACCTTTTATTACCAATCAAATTGGAAACTGTTCTCTCCTAAGCTGAAATTCGACGGGTGCTTTATACTTCTGTTTGTTGTGTGTTGTTTTAATTCTTTTAAATTACCCGTTCCACTCAGCTCCATGTCAAATTACCCCTTTGCCAATTAAAAACCCCATTTTCTGCCCATACATTGCCATTTCATCTCTTCCCACTTCCATTTCCTACCAATAAGAAAACTATTGCACACCGAAGCATTTAAAAAACTGGGTAAAGTTTTATTTTTTCATTCAACCTTAAACTTTCATTAAATATGAAAATAAATGGATATAAAATGCTCAGACGTTATGTATAGGTTGATTAAATTGTAGATGATAAGCTAAAAAATGTTAAATACCATCCTATTTGCATTTATTTTGGAGTTGACATAAAATATGACAAATTATGAGTCCTGATCAAACTAAACAGAATCTGACAGAATTTTTCTAGTCATATAATCATATTTCTTTACAGTTAACTGGGAGTAAACAAAAGAACATTTCTTTAAACTCTCAGACGGCCATCCAAGCAGGCTGGCCAATATCCTCCTGGTGGGTACAAATTGAAACATAGTCAACTTTGTGGAATAAATGGCACCAAAAATTCAGGTGTGCAACAATCAAAACTGCAGAAGTATAGAACGGTTACTCTTATATCACATGTTACTCTGTATAATTGCCGTTAATTTATATAAAGTTATATGAAGTAAGAATAAAACATCGTTGGAATCCATGATGCAGCATTATTATGTGATTAATCCCTGGTTGTTAATGTTGTAAAATTGGTCTCTCTCGCTCATAGACTGCCGGAGATTGTAACCAGCTGCCCCGTGACCAACTATGGAATAAGTGGTATAGAAGATGAATGAATGAATGAATGGAATTAATTGAATCATCCTTCTATAAGATCCCCAGTAAGTGGAAGAGTCAACTTAAAGAAAACAGTTTATAGTAGGTTAGATGCTAGTTTCATCTTATAGAGTATTGGAGTATAAGGAATTGTAAATGATCCCTCCACTCCCACACCTCGCCACACACACTTTTTACATAATTATCATATTTGCAGCCATTCTGTATGCTCTAAGAGTAAATATCTAATACAAATCTTTTGATGTCACCGCTTTGTGCTTCCAGATACTTCCATATTTTAGGCTTAAGGGCATCTTAGAAATATACAACCGTGAGCTAACTGCTGTGCAAACACTTTGATATTATACAGTGGTTAGTGATGCACAGCTGGAACTGAGATTGAGTATGCTAAATTCTCCAGGGATAAAACGCAAATAGAGATTTAAAGGTCTATGGTACTGTATTTGCCACATGGATAAAATATCCCAATACAAAGTGAGGGATTGCCCTCTTAGACAAACTCCAACAAAATTCTAATTTAGTTAGGGGGGAGGGTTAAGTGTAGCCCTGCAACTAATTCTCTCCAATTGCTCCCTGTCATGGAGTGCCTTACATGCCTCTTTGTTCCACGTTCATTATCATATCAACATGCTGCATATGACAGCTGAACCTCTTCTGCTTCCTTTGTTGCATAAATTCCTTATCGACATTCCCCAAGAATACACCTGCTAATCCTTCATTCTTCTCTGTGTGACGTAACCTCTTTTACAGTTTCACTCTTTTTTTGCAGACTTGCTTTCACTCTCAGTAGTACACATTCAGAAATCCTCTACATCACATTTTTGAACCCTTCCTCCCATTTTGTTAGACTTGAGTTAGATACACGATGAGCATCTTTTCTAGTTTTTCCTCCACAACCACCACTATCTATTTGCCTGACAAAGCAACGGTTCCCGGAGTGAACATTGTGGTAGCATGTCTTTTCCATCAGTGGTTTTAACTGGATGGCCAGTAAAAATATACGCTGATGACTCTGTTCTCATAGCCTAAAGCTTCATTTTTTTCTCAGAATTGACAAAATGTGGCTTAATCGCACCAAATACATTCTCAGTCTAAAGCAAATTCCCTAAGAGGTGGTCCTGAAACCACGCTATTTTAAAACATACATGGGGCAAGAGTCATTGTGAATAGTTCACAAGACAGATGAAGTATCACTTACTCACATGAGCCGACGTATCGAAGACACAAGGCTGAGCCCGTTGTGAAGGACATAGAAGATGTTACCCACATTAGCTCCGTCTAGCCCCTGCACAGGCTCTCATTCACACAAACTCTTACGGTCCATCTGCACACATCCACTCACTGGGGTTAAGACACTGTCACACCAGGACATTTACTCAGATGACACCATTTTTTTTTTTTTTTTTTTTTGAGGGCAATTCTTCCAAGGTGATTTGATAAAGCGAATGAGTGGATAAGCTGCCAGACATCCTCAGAATAACAAGTGCTCTGGCTCACAGGCTCTCTGGCTTTGATGTTGGGCTTCAAACCCGGTTTTATGCTGAAAGCAGATGCTGACTGAAGTATACATTACTGCACCTTTTCCATGTGTCTGAACTCAGATGCGCCCTGGGTTTAACTTCGCATCCAGGTTGCTCATTTGTAGCCTTTGATGAGCGTGTGCAGTAATTAGAGATCATGTGGTAGCGATCACAGAAGGGATAGGGAAATTTCCTCCTTTTTTTCCTTTTCATTTTAATTTTTTTAATTAAATTTATTGAGAAATAATAATCAGAAAGATTTTTTGATATACTTTTCATAATTGTTTTAAGATTTTGTTTTATTTTAATTGTATTTTTTATTCTGTCTAACTTTTAGCATCTTTTTTATTTTAAGAAATTTTTTTTTCAAAAAATCAGCAATTTTATCATCTTTCTTCTATTTGAACTGTAGAATTCATCATAAATTAGAACTTTTATGAGATTAACAGGAATAAGAAGAAAAAAAAAGCAATGACAACTTGTTTTAGTTTTTGATGTTGTAAAATAGCTTTGCTCATGTTGGCCTGTTGGTATGACGTGATTCAGACTTCCAGCTGATTGCTTTCCTCTCTGATCCGTTTCAACTCGATTTAAGCTTTAGAAGACCCTGGTTATTAGTTTAGCTGGTGGGCAGATGGTGGGTGGAGAGCTGGCTGAGGCAGAGCCACACTGTCACCAACTTTGAGGCTCAAAAGGAGCTCCCTATGGGTTAGGATTATGATGCTGAGTCAGGGGGGAAATTTGTGAGGGCTGAACATTGAGTACAACAGAGCAAACAGAAAAAGAAGTTTGAGTCTGGCTAAAAAAACGAAGGAACCTGTGTGTTAAGAAGTCACAGGAGACATAGTGAGAGGGAGTGAGACATACATGAGGAAGTTGAGGGGGGTGTTATAGACCCTGGGCTTGCTTTCTGTGGCATCAGGTGAGGGGGGGGAGGACACCTCTTCCAGGCCTTCTTGGTCTTAAAATGCTGGCCCTTTAACTCTCAGCATCTGGAAGTGAAATTCTGTAACATGGTGGCCTGTAAGTGCTGTTTCTTCAGCCACGCTCAGTGCATTAAGGGCAACTGAGTTCCCAGTGTTACTTTTGACCTTTTGTCCCACCCTCGATCTCCTGTGCTATGAGGCATCTGCCTGGGGAGGCTCTTTCCGTCCATTCTTGAGCGTTGGTGAGTCTGACGTCTTCGCTGTCTTCCGAGGAGGACTCACCGGTTCACTGGCGAGCTCATGGAGCGATGGCTCCTTATACATTGCGACTGTGTTAAAAAATGAAGATGTTTGTTAAAAACACAGTTTGTAATATATACAGACAAAAACATCTAAGAGACAAACCTTCTATGACTTTTGGCAGGAAATGTGCAGCTGCCTTGGTCTTCTTCACCCGGTTGCCCTTCATGATGTGACCATCCCGGTTAATGCCAATATACCAAGAGCGTCCGGACTGGGTCTGGCGGTAGAGCATGGATGAGTATGTAACATAGTAGTTCTCAAACACACTCTCCTTGAACTTACACTCAGGAGTGAAGTGCTCCTAGAAGAAAACAAAAGGAAGAAAAACATTCAGAGATCATGAAAAACCTGGCAATTCCCTGTAAAGGATACTTCTAATGCATGTTAGCACACATTTAAAAAAATGAAAAAAACATGGACATACAGAGATTCACAGCAATTAAGTGAATTTCCCTGATAAAACATGGTTTTCAACATTTTTTACACATAAATAAAAATCTGAAAGCTTTCACACCTTCTTCCACATTTTGTTACTGTACCATTTACAAGGTGTGTGGCAAACTTCAATCAGGACTTATCAAGAATTTCTTGAAAATGAAAAAGCGCTGACACCCTAAGTTGCTTTAAATCAAGAAAAAACGTGTTCGTTTAGAGTGGCCTTTGACTGTGCCATCATAACATTATCAGTTAGGTTTTCAGTCCAACTTTCCTTTCATTTTCTTTTCAATGATTTTTATCATTAATTTAACATTTTGTTTATTTTTTTAATATCATCTTTTTAATTATTAATTTTTTAATCTCTTTAATTATTTAATCACCTTTATGCCACTGCAATGCACTTTTCCTTTTATATCTCTTTTTCTTTTATTTCACGTACAGCACTTTGAATTGTCTTGCTACTGAAATGTGCTACATAAATAAACTTGCCTTGCCTTGCGCTTTTGGGGCTCTTAGATTAAGTGCCTTGCAAAGAGGATACATCAACATTTGGGATGAGGAATCTGAAATCAGACATACAACGACTACAGTTGCTGTAGCCGTGTCGCCTCTGTGGGACAGTGGATCTTCTTTATTAAGCAAGTTGTTCACTAGAGTTCCCCTTGGACATTGTCTGCTTTTTCCCAATTTTCTGTCTACTTATTCGAACAGTGTGCGCTTTAAGAATTAGAAATGTGGAAAAGTTCAACCAAACAAAAATGTCAAAACTACCCACAGCAGATAAAAATCATCTGAAAACAATGTCTATAAGTAGGATGAAACCCAGCAAAAAGCTGACACAGAACTTGAGAGATGATTATCTACTGTGTGCCAGGTTTTCAGCTAATGGCTCTTTGGAAACATCTTGTTGGTGCTAATGTTCTAGTTTATGCTTGCCAAACTATGTTATCTTTGGTATAGTTTGTGGATTAATTAAGCAAATGTTAGCAATTACTGTCTTTGTGGCAGAACAGTAACAAACTGTATACAAATCTTTTTAATTAAAAAAGAGCTAAAGGAATAGTTCACGATTTTTGAAGTGAGGTTCCAATGATACAATACAGGAGTTAAAATCTTACTTGTAGTAGGTAACTGTCATAGCATCTAAATTTAGTATTAATCCAAAATAGTTTGTCCCAGAGGAAGAAGCTGATGGTTAGTCCGAGTTGGGCCAAGACCAACGCAGATTTTATGGGCTCATTGTTTTATGAACCTCTCTGACTGTTTGCATTGGCTGGTTATTTACACAGAAGCTTTTAATTATTTACACAGGAAATGCAGGAAGGGGACCGTGTGCCACCAATGATTTTCATGTGTAGAACACTGGGACATATACAGCATTTCTGGTCAGGGTACATATCTGATATAAAAGAGAGTAGTGAAAATATCAATAGAACAGAGTTCACATCACTTTACTTCCATATAGATTACTTTAATGTGAGGCACATTACATGATCCATCATGGAGTTTAACAAAGGAAAATACTGGGAGCGCATGCCCCCCTT
>JAHHUM010002263.1:0-34265 GCA_036173005.1 Crenichthys baileyi
CGGGGGAAAGGCCCTTTGGGACAGACTCAACTAAGGCTATACCCGCGTCGCTCTTTTGGATCTCAGTCAAGTTTTAATTCAAATTCAATTCAATTCAAAAATACTTTATTAATGCCAAAGGAAAATTAAATGTTGTTGTAGCTCATATCATGCAGGTTTCTTCAAAGAGTCGTTGTAGATGCTGATGGCTGTGGGCAGGAAGGCTCTCCTGTAGCGCTCCGTCTTATTGCAGATCTGAAGAAGCCTCTGACTGAAGACACTCTGTTGTTGTAGGACAGTCTCATGAAGAGGATGCTCAGGGTTTTCCATAATGTTCTTCATTTTATGAAGAATCCTTCTTTGCACAGTGATCTCCAGAGGTTCCAGAGGAGTCTCCAGAACAGAGCCAGCCTTCTTTATCAGCTTGTTGAGCTTTTTTAAGTCCCTGGCTCTGATGCTGCTTCCCCAACAGATGATGGCAGAAGAGATCACACTCTCCACAACAGACCTATTCGTGGTTCAAACAGGATTCATGGCTGGAACTCTGTGTCCTCTGATGCAGGATTTTGCTTTGCCTGTAGACATTTTTCTCATGACGGCCGAAAACACAAAGCTGAAAAGAGCTTAACCCACAGTGGTTTTCAAAACTGGAAAAGATATATTTCTGCTCCATGGTTCTGACTGCTTGAACCTGCTTCCTTTCTTCACATTCAACTGCACATAATGACACAGAACAGATTTTTAAAGAGATCTTTTATTTATGAAATCCTTTACAAGAAGCAGAAAATCATCTGACTCAGGTAGAAAAATTTTTTATAAAACAAAGCAATCCTGGGCAGGTTTGGTCCTGCAGTTTTATGACAGTGGACCACACAGTGGACCACACCCCTGCTTCTGAGTAGAACACATCCCATGTGGACACAGCTCTACATCTGATCTGTTCAGATCTGCAGCCAAATGAAATCAGTTGAATATGGCTATAATGACAGAATTGCTGTAAATCATGTGGTTTAATTCATCAACCTGTCGCTGCATTTCTGGTCCTCCCAGTCATTCAGACAGAAGCCATCAGAGCAACCAGAGCTGGACTGTAACTGTGGGAGGAAGATGAGACACCATCCAACCCTGCAGCACACTGAGGAAGATTAACACAACCTTCTCAAACAGGCCCTCTTCTTCAACTTCAAGTTCTTCGTCAAGTTCTTTATTTCTATTTTCACTCATTCTTCTTTGCTAAACAGCTCTAGCTTAGATTGGAAGGAGAGCATCTGAGAAAATAAGTTTTCAGGACTTGCTTCAGACTCTAAGCTTAGTTGTGGACTTTGACTAGACCATTTTAACCCATGAATATGCTTTGATCTAAACTATCTCATTGCATCTCTGGCTACATGTTTAGGGTGGTTCTCCTGCTGGAAGGTGAACCTCCACCCTGTTTCTAAGGTCTTCTCACCCTCAGGTTGTCATCCCAGGATTCTTCTTGGTTCACTCCATCCATCCTTCCCATCACTCTGAAACATCTTCTCTGTTTCCTGCTGAAGAAAATTCGGTCCCCGACAGCAGATGCCTGCCACCACACATTTCATGGTGTTGCGGATGCTAGTTTTCCACCATATGTAGCTTTTGTTCGCAAGCTTGGGGCTTACCTGAAGCAGGAGCATCTTTTTCCTCTTTCTGCTCTGTCCTCAAAGGGTGAAGAGACTCTTCTGTGCCTCACAACAATTCAATAAGCTCTCTTCATTTAGGCAATCTTGGATCTGCGGGACTAACAGGTGCCGGTCTAGCATGTGTCATATATTAGGGCTGGCAGAAGTTGATATGTGCGTGTGCCATCTTGATGCATCCAACATGTTTTGTTTACGCTTGTTGATTGTTGTTGATATAGTCTTTTTCTCTCTTATGGATTTGGGGTAAACTGCTGCTATGTGGCTTGTGCAATATGCGCAGATCTGCACTTGGCTTTCCCCCCAGTTGGGTGCTTTCTATTTTTGTGTTTGACGCATTGTGCGGCTGTAAAGGATAGCCTTTGGCCGGTTTGTTAAGCGATCGGGGTTTGCTCACAACCATTTGGAGGGATTAATAGAAATAAGTTCCTGAGCAATATGCCATCAATAATAGTTGGCCAAGTATCAATAAGATGTGTGGCTCAAGTAAACCGTCCACATCTTCAACTATGTTGTGGGTCTTTTGATCTTCCTTCCTATCAATATGTTCATTAATTTTTGCAAAAGAGATCTGTGTGGAGAGCTCCTGACACTCGCACACTCCAGTAGTGCACTGGTCATATGGGAGGTGGTTTAGTATTGGCGGAGGCTGGTTCGCTGAGTGGAAATTATATATGTCCAAATGTCATCGATCCAAAATGCTGTTAGGTCTCTTTAGGAGTGTCTATTGTCTTAGTATATAGACTGGGTGCAGAAGGTGCCTTTACTTCATCAGCAACCTTGATGTTGCGTGGGTGCCCTCGTGTGTTTGTGATCGCTATACTGTCATGCTGAGGGCAAAATACAAAGGGAGCTGAATTAATTGCTCAAATAAGAACTCAGCAAGCCACATCCTCAATTTGAATCCCCCTCGGATGGGGTGGCTGTCAGTACGAACTGGCACAGGAATCATGTTTTGGAGGCCGGTGCTCAAGCCAAAAAAGGGCATCCATCCGTGCCAAATTATGTTGATAAAATAACAATAAAACATGATATAATTTTATGCTTTTATTATAGGGCCTAGCACTCAGTCCAACTTTTTCTTGACATATTTACTGAAGAAATTGTGTAACATGACAATAATCAATGTGTCAGCATCATAATCAATCCAGCACCCTTAGAGGAATCTGGGTCAGAGAAAAACATTAAACATTATTTGACTAAGGATTTTTCAGTACAGATAGTTATGACAACATTTATTTTTTTATCATTTCTACCGTTCATGGATTAGAGGATTTATAATTTAGCACCTCGACATATTTTGATTACCTGTAGAATGTTAACTGCACACTCCAGGCAAAATGATTCCTTCAGCTGTTGGAGGGTGATGTGTAGAATGCTTGCAGAAAAAGGCTCCTTGAGTTTAAACAGATTTTCAGCTAAGCAGAGAACGATATTTTGGGCTATCATGCTGTAAATTATAAAGTACTGTATGTTTGTTCTATTAATCAACTTCATTTACTTGTTGCGTTAGCTAGACATTCAGACAAAAAAATGTTGTGACGATGCGCTTTTTTCTTTCTTCTTCAGTGTTCTAGTAACTATCCTCCAGTCTCTCATAGATCAGCGACCTCATTTCTTCATTTTCTATCCGGCGTTATTCCATATGGAATCGCTGGGGAAGCCTGGTGCCTATTCCCAGCATAGGCGCTGGTACACCTGGACAACGGTCGCCAGTCCCATCGCAGAGAACAGGACTGAAGGGGGCGGGACTTTAACACATCAATTCATTCCATTCATTCAATTCAGTTTCATTTATTGTCGCTCCAATTCATGCAAGATCACGATGTCGTCTCAAGGCTCTTGGGCACAGAGTCAGGTAGAAATAACATTACAATTAGATCTTACACGTTGAACTTGCAGTCCTTATTCTGTGAAGTTTATTTGTCAATATTTGGGAGAAAAGTTTGTCACTGTCGCGTACTTCTATCTATCTAGGAAACCAGGCCAGATTTGCATCCTGAATCACGCTTGTCTTTTTCGCAGCACTGCGAGCTAGCTCCCGTGTTCTACTGATATAGCAGGCATAGTATGAGGGTAGCAGTGGACAGGTCCGTCGGCTGTCTCCGTACGTTTCAGGCACGTCCCAATCACCGGGGTCTTCTATGCACTGGGCATGCTGCTATTGTAGCCTGCACACGTGGAAGAGTGAAGAAACACTCCCTATCTGAGGCGGATAACCTCCGTAGTTCGAAGAGAACCTCCAGCAGACACCAGAATCTCCTCACAAAGCTCGCAGTGCTGCCACGGACCTAAGACGTGTAGTTGACCAGATCTGTACCGTTAGGAGAGGAACACCCTAAGCTACCTTCTCAACGTGTGTGTCAAGATAGACCTGATCCAGAGCCCTGGAGGCTGTTGCCATCGCTGCCAGTTCGCTCTCAAGCTCACCGCCATTCAATCGGCGAACATATCTTACACCACTAGAAAGAAGTACTAATAGATAAACTCTGAGCCGTTTTTCAAAGGTTTGAGTCTGGAAGAGAGGCACATAGAGTTTAGTACAGTAAAACCCAGCTCGAGTCAGTAGCTAGTCTAGGAAGAGTGAGAAAGGTTTAAACAACTGAAAGACAGGGCCATGTGGATCTATCGGTACGAAGGGTGAGCATTAATTGCTTTGCCCAAATCTCATATGCTCATCGAAGCTCGGCACTCCGATCGGTATGCCCCTCACATCAGTCCAACTAGGAAGAGGGTTTTCCACTGGGGTAAACACTAGATTCGGGGGTGGGGGTGTGCCAGGTGTTATCTTCCTAATCTGTCTATGTGGAAGATGAGTACGAGCGAGATCAGATAAAAAGTATACAAACAAGATTTGTAATTATACAGCCAAATTAATGATAAATGATTGGTAAGACAGTATGTGTGAATGAATACTTTCAGATGTCGATGGACTCGAAGTGACGTGTTGACACAGTGGTTGTGACATTATATGATCCTCCGCAGATCGATCCTAGAGCCCTCATTGGCAAATGCATACTACGCAGAAGATATGTTTATACAATTTCATGATTATTTTAGAGTTTAAAATGCTCAGGCCTTCAACTAATCTGCTAAATTAACAACAGCTGTTCGTTTCAAGGCACAGGCCCCCATGATAATCCATAAGGGTCCCACACTGAGATTGTTACATAGGTGCAAAAAATGTTGGGACGAAACGGCTCTGGAAAGGCCTCATTGACATGTGTGCTAGATCAGCCTACATTGGAGCTTGAACGTACGTAATCTACGAGCCCTGAGGCGACTAAGCTCAATCATGGCACGTGAATGCTCGTTCACCGACCCCGCTGGCACGCAGCATTTGCTGGAGAACCCTATTGTTAACAGACGCGGGACCACAATGCCTATGGTTCTTACCGCTTTTCTGATTGGATTTCGACGATCTATATCTCTTGATCTGCGGTCCTATCGAATATCTTCCACATACCCGAACGGCTTCTCATGTCGCGTCGGGTACTACTATTGCCTGTGCCTGTAAGGATTCGGCCCATGAAGATCTCGGGGCGCATTCATATCACGGCCGGAATGTCTAACAGTTCTGCCTCGACTCATCTCTCCGTTATCGAGCTAGATCCGCGTCACTCCGGTGTGTGCGCAGACATCCCTACGCTCATCACTCTTTTGGACGTCGCGCTCCATTGTGACACTATTGGATCATTTAGTCCTAAACGTATACGTGTGTAGTTAGAGCCGGCTTTTAGCTGTCGAAGCCTACATGCCTAGGCTAATTCAATACCCCTGTTCGTAGATGGAGCGGCACTCAGACGTGAGTTCCGCTAAAGAGTAGCTCATACAGCCACCATCCCGCATCCCCAATAATAAACTCTCAACAGAAATGGATGGGGCCCCTTTTTACTCATGCTTCCTTGCTTCATACATCGTTAGTTGGCCACTTTTCATGTATCGGTGCGCCGACGCCGCAGGCTGTTTTGACAGTACATGTACATGTTAGTCCGCAGTTTCTCAGCTCAATGATCATAATCTGCCTCTGCACAGTGTCCGATCCACATACGCCTGCGTTCTATCCACGCTCCGACCACCATCAACAGCGAAGTGGAGTATAAATACAGGGTCCACTGTCCACATGGCTTTTGCAGCCGCCATATGGTTTGTACCTCGACTGTGTGGCAATCTTGAAATCTCTAGCACAGATGCCACGTGGGATGGGAGCTCAGCCGAAGCCAAAGAACATCTTCGGCGACCAAGCCAAACGCCCATCCCTCACCGCCGAGCCCGACACACGTGCTTCAGCAAGCCCCCCATTCGTATGGAGAAGGCCCAGAGCCCTCTCCGTAGTGATCCCGCCGTGACCCACCAATATAGATTTACCTGCTAACGGGCAGCCGTCTCTCCGTTACCGATACTATTGCGTGGTGACTATGCAGGCCAAACTCGCGTCTGGAGTGCCAGATGTCCAAGCACCGACCCACCCGGCCTCCACACACGGGTGCAGTCACAAGACGGCTTTCATGACTTGTAGGTTGATTGCTACGCGCGTCGACCAAGTAGTACCGCACTACGGCCAATCCGCAACCGCAGCCCTGCACCCCAAGCCCATGGGCCAGAACCTACAAAGCAGTGGAAGAAGCCACGGCAGCACCAGTTACCGGGTCACTATGGTTTTGGGACGTGCGTCTAATCTCCTAGCAAACACGTCCTCTCAGCCCCCAAACCCCGTGGGTTCGCCACCAGCCCGCCGGACCACGACCGCGAACTCCTACGGGCATGTGTGCACAAGGTCGTCCGAGCCAGTGCTACTCAGCCAGCGCACTGCATTCGGGGGGCGGCGGCCACATTTCGACAAGCAATCACAAATGCCGACTAAGTCCGCCTACCAGAGGCCGCCCCTCGCACCCCCCACCCAGCCGCAGCCATGGCCCAAGCCAGGGGCTGAGATCCAAGGGAACCCAAGCGATCCGAGAGAGAGAGCCGAAACGCCAGCCCCTAGCACCAGACAGTCCCCAAACGTACCTGAACCCCAAACCCAGCCCAGACCCGACTAGAGGGCCCAAACTCCCTCTCCCGGCCTCCGACTACAGATGGGAAATAGTGAACGTGGGGTTTAAAAGACAAAAACTCACACTGCGCAAGTGCACCCCCACCAAGCCCCCCTAAAAACAAAGCCCACCCGCGAAAGTGCACCCCCAGAAAAGAAGATCCGTGCGCAGCATCCAGGCCCAGAGCATGCACGACAGCCACCCATACCTCTGCCAGAAGCAGCCCCGCAAGAAGACCCACCCCGAGGCCCACAAAAAGGAAGAGAGCCCACAGAGCCAAAACCAAAACCCATCCTGAATGCCGAGACCCGATCCACCCGGTAGACCACCCCAGGCCCGCCCATCTCGCTTGGATTCGAATACCATGCAGATCCTCCTGAAGCCCCCTCCACCAGACAGAAAAGGGACCGGCATCAGTAACCGGAACCAAGACAGGAACAAATTCGATCCGAAAACCACCCAGGACCAACAAACGCCGACAGCCCTCCAAGGCCAACCACCCATCCCCACCCCAAAGGAACCTACACCTACTCCCAACATTTCGAACAACTCCCAAGCACATAAGACGTTTGACACCCAGGTTGACCCCCCGCCCCACCCCCTCCAGAGACGCAGAGCTCCGCGCCCGCTCCAGCAGAATGTGTCCTTGAAGGAAAGAGCACCTCCCATGAGATGGAACCTACCCACCAGTTTCGGGGAGGCCCTTATGCCCCCCGATGCAACAAAGGCCCCGAGCCAGGCCGGTCTCCCGGAATGCACCAGCCCAAAAAATAAAAAATAATAAAATACCCCGGCGACATCCGCCAGGACCCAAGACCCCCAAGGAGGCCCAGCCAGGACCCCAGCCCAGGGGTGATACGCCCCAGGAACCCTCGAGCCCCCAAGCCCACCCCAGACCCACCCAGAGGAGCACGACTACCAGGCCAGTGACCTATGTCCATCGGCGCAGGCCACCCGATGTAGCACCGCATGCAGCTAACCAGATTTCTCCCCTCGAGAAAACACCAAAACCCCGCCCCCGCCTGGGACCACAGCCCCAGCGCCAGACCCCCCAGCGATCTCCCGCCCAGGAACATCAAGTTCCAAAAATGCCCCAACCCAGACCCCCCCCCCCCCGAATCCCCACAAAAGCCCCACAGGACGAAGCAAAGGGCGCCCCACCCCCACTAGGTGATGGAGCCGATTAAAGTAAGCCCAGAGAGATCGATCTGACGTGGAGACAGAGGCTGTCTCAAGGCTTATATAATCTAATAGAAAATTTCTATACTGTTAATATTAAGAAGAGTTTTTTATTTTTCCGTTCATGAGGATAGTTTTCTAGCGATGCATAAGCAGTAAGGACCAAGTGAACTGAATTTGTCTCTATGGTGACATCATCTAGGTTGCCCAACAAGCAAATTGTTATGTTTCTTCTTCGTTTTAGATATTCTTGTTTTATCTATTCAATTTTGGCCGGTGTTCTTTGAGGGCGAGACACTGTCTTAAATAGGGTAATGGGTGGGTAGCAGTACAGAAGCTGCAGAGAGGAGTGTTAAACTACGACCCTGCTTCCTGGTCTGAACCCTGGGTTGTCAGAGGTTTGGAGAACTAATAAATTCGGCCAGATTCCTAGAAAGAAGAGCTGCTCCATCCAAAGTGGGATGGATGGCGTCTCTCTGGATCAGACAGTTTTTCCCCAAAATGTTCACCAGTTATCAATGTAGCCCACATTGTTTTCTGGACACCACCTAGACAGCCAGCGGTTGAATGACAGCATGCGGCTAAACATGTCGTCACTGGTTAAATCGGGGAGGGGACCAGAGAAAATGACGGAGAAACTTACACACCGAAGCAACACTAACTTTGGTGACCTCCAAAGAAAATAAAAATAATTAAATGAGACGAGTGAAATGGTCTAATTTGTTTGGTTGCATATCTCCTGCTCTTTGTCTCCTAATTAAACCTGACAAACATCAGTCAACTGCTGGACAAGGCTTTGAAATCACGGATTTTATGAGTACAAACGTCTAGGAGATGCGTTATGCAGTCATTCATGGAAGCTGATTGGAAGAAAATGCAGTTTTTCAGCAGGTGTCACGCTGACATGCCGTTTTTTTACAGAAACATCGGGCCAGAGGCCGCGTGATGTTTTCAGCAGCGCGATGATGTCAAGCATACGTGGTAAATTTGTGACACCGTGGACGTAAAAATGGAGCTGTGCGTGGAAATGTCCGGCGGATGTCCGCTTCCAGTCGGCGGAGACAAGTACGCATCACTATGTTCTGCCGTTAAGTGAAGGAGGAGGAGGGAGAGGCAGGGCGGGGCTTCTGGTTGAGAACTGATTTGAGGGGCCAAGCTCTTGTTTGAGGGGCATTGCCCCCTCTTGCCCCTGCGAAAAGCCGGCCTGGTGGACAACCTCTACCATACTGCTTACTGATTGGATAACTTCTAATAACAACTGGTTACACTGGAATTGTTTTTGGGGTATTAGAGTAACAAAGGCCAAAAACAAATGTGAGCCACACTTTTCAGTATTTTATAGGTAAAAAAAAAGCTGAACACCATATGTCATTTTAATTTTTTTATTTCAAAGTTGCTTGTGTTGGTCTGTCACATAAAAGCCGTAGATGTTTGGGGTTATTATGACTAAATATGGGAAAGTTCAAGAGGTATGAAAACTTTAGGGAGGCATTGTGTTTCAGATACAGGAAAAACTCAGATATACACAAACCCAAATTAAAAACAGATCAGTTTCATGCAGTCATATGGATAAAAAGATGCTGTCTTTTAAAACCGAATTTTGATGAACACAATTAATTTTTATTGTCTGCTCAGTCAGCTCCTAAACATAAAGTCTTGATTCGTTGAGATGAACAAGTTTCTGGCTTGTAGTTCTTTGGCAGAGATAGAAAACGGTGGTGTAGTTAAAGTATTTTATTTCAAATGTGTCTGTAAAATAAAACTTTAAACAAAATATAGGACAGTACTTTCGTAGCTGCAGTAAATATACAAAACTCCTCCTGAGACCTGTTGTTCTGATCCAGCTCAGTGGATTCCTGATTTCATTTGGTTTCTAAAGCAGCACCTTAAGGTTTCCAGCTAATGTTCCTCCTTAACTCTTCCTCTGACACGTGTCCTCGCACTCCTCCTTAGTCCAGAAGCGGTTCTTGTTGCCTCCACAGCCACTGTAGAGGAAGCGGGAGCATTGGATGTTTTTGCTGTCGTAGAACCACATCAGGGTGAAGTTCCTGCAGCTGCCGCTGTTCCTACTGAGGAAACAGATGTCTGGATGGGACAGAGAAGGAAACACGTCAGAGGAATGCAGGAAGGAACATCAGTCAGCTTTGTGGTGCTGAAACAGATGGATCATCTTTGAGGGTCTGGACCGCACGATAGGGGGACAAACGAGGGAAATCAGTTTGGGTGTGTTTACTTTGGTGCTTCTCAAAATGTTCATCCATGCAGACTTTTCCTGCTGAGCAAAAACTATTACTGTTACATCCATATTTTTATTTTTCATCACAGTCAGCATCAGGTGAAGGGAAGAAAAACAAAGTTAATTTTTCCAGAAAACGTTTTAAAAACTGCTTTAAGCTGAACTCTGACATGAAATCACTTCAAACCTATCGCTAATGATAAAGTGTTGACTAAGGCAGGGTTAAAATATGTGAAAGTAATTCAATAATGGTACAAAACTATAACTGGAAGCTTTGATGAGAACTGATCCAGTTAAAATCCAACATTCATCACCTTCCTTCTGTTGGCCCAAACATGCTACTGCATAATGTGAGAAACTCCAGAATCCCTGGGAGACTGACTCTCTGAACCCACACAGCACCACTCCTTTTATCAGACCGAACCTCTGCACCACTCCTTTTATCAGACCGAACCTCTGGGTCCCACATTACCAAAGATGGTCTCCAAACATGAGCTGTGTAACATCCCCCTGATAAAGAGCCCTCACTGTCAGCCAGCTGCAGCTTATCAATGCAGACCTTAAAACCATCTGCAAGATGTTGGCTGCAATGCTTGAAAAAGAACTTCTCATATGATGCACCCGGATCAGACCGGACTTAATAAATTAGGTCTGCCGTTAAAAATACAAGACTCGTTAATCTCATCTCTTGGGAATTTCTGTTTGCAACCTCACATAAGTTTGGATTTGGACTGGTTAGCTCGGGAGTCTCAGAACCTTCTGTGCTCTCACAGATTAATTTCTATGTGTCTACAGCATTTTCTGTGGATCCGAGACGTTTAACAGAACCTTAAGGTCCAGTTTCTACAGAACCATTCAGAGCTGAAATCTACTGAAAATGAATGAAACTGGGCGTGTCTCTCTGGGCTCTGACTGGACAGAAAGTCCTCCAGCAGTGACAGGCACACTGGCTTGAAGAAGACAGAAACACCTATGATTGGAGAACCTGGACATGTGGAGATGAAGCAGTGGTCCTCTTGAAGGAGGTTAAATCAGTAGACTGGATGTAGAAATCCTGACGACAGATAGAAAATAATCAGTGATCAGACCGCTGGCAGTGAGAGAAGCAAGCTGCTCAACTGAACCTGACTCTTCCAGTCAACATCTGGCTGTAAAGAGCCCCACCCTCCACAGCAGAGCCAGAGGAATGAACCATGAGATAAAACAGTGTGGGACTGAAATCAGGACAACTTCACAGTCTCTTCCTCATCATCTGGAAAAACTGCTTTCAGTTAAAAGGTTTTAGATTTCATTTTCCGAGTGTGCTCTGTACCTCCAAGCTCAGATCCTGAAGCTGAACCCTGACCTCTCCTCAGAGTGATGGGGACCTCTTCCTGCTGCTGCAGTGGACTCCACCCTCCAGCCTGAGGATCATCAGCAAACTGTTCCTGTCCGGATGCGAAGCCCTGCCTGCAGCCACCACAGCACACAGAAACAGAATGTATGGACATTCAAACTGGGATTGGCTTAAACAGCACACCTATGTCCACCATGGAGACTCCTGAAGACAGTTAGTCACACACTGAGACGTTCTTCATACCAGTCTCAAGTATTTTAGATACATTTCATAGAAGAACTTGAATAGAATAAACACATTACTGAGCATTAAACAGGCAGGACTTTAATGACACAGAGTCACTGGGTTTTTTGTCGGATGGTTTAGAGTCTTCTGACTGATCTGTTTCTGCACAGCAACATGTGATCTCCTGTAACTGAGCCTTCGCTCCAGGAAGGATGAGAATGGTGCTGCTTTCCCATCAAGACACAGCTCCAGGGATGCAGACGCGATGAGTGTGGATTACAGTAACATCAATATTTTCATCCTGGGTTTAGCAGCCATGTTGGTTTGGACACCAGACTTAAAACTTTTTCTGAATTTAATGCCAACCTGGTAAAAAAAGGAGTTATTTGGAAGAGCACCAGGCTACAGACCCGGTACCTGCTGGAGCTCTGCTGGGAGCAGAAACATGGAACCAATTCACAAGGTTTCCTGCATATAAATAACAAGATACTCTTTTCCATGTGGGATTTTCTAGAACTATCTCAGCCCCTGTTCGCACGACAATGATCCATTGAAAATGGGAATTTTTTCCTGTTTCTGTTTGCACATCAACACGATAACGTTTTAATTACAATCTCTGTTCACATGGCAACAGTAGAGATGGTGTAATTCCCCCGCCAAGCCACTATGTGCTGGTATGTTCTCCCTGCTTACCAAATGGGAGAACAAATGAGCACTTTGTTGAAGAACCATCATTAGATTCAGTCAGCAGCACCAGTAAGTACTCTGCAGCCCGCCACTGTTATGGTTGATCTCTTCTTCTTCTGTGATTTCAAGCTGGTTGGCAGCCGTTATGTTGTGCAGATGTGCATTCATTTCTACTGGTTTCAGTCATGCTGAGATGAGCCAGGGCTTTCCCGTAAGAAAGATTGTATTTTTTCTGGGACGTTCTCAAACATTGCACTCTGAAACCCGTTCTAAAAATCGGTCCATTTTCATAGAAAACGTGCGCCGTTGTCGTGTAGATGAACAGTAGAAACACAATTAAACTGATCCGTTTTCAGCAGAAAACTCTGGTTTAGGTTTGCATTGAGAAACTAGTCTTCAGGTGGAAAGAGAGTTTGAGAATCCATTTTTTATGACAGGATTTACTATCTGGACCGTTGCTGATATATTAACTGAGATTAGATGCAGATATTTGTTCAGTCTGTGGTGAGTAAATAAAGTCTGCAGCCTGCTGTGTTTTCTGCTGAAGCCAGAATGGTTTTCAGGCTCTAAAACAGCTTTTCTGCAAGTTAATTAAAAGACAGGCAAACATTATGAAAAAACCCTTGGTAGCTTAGTTCCATATTAATTTATGTTTCACATAGTTAATAGCATCAGTTGAACTTTTATTGTTTTTGATCAGATTACAGTCATTTTACCCTGCAGCTACCTGACTTCCACACCTTCCTACTGTACTGCAGGAAGCTTACAATATTATCAGTGATTTATGATTTATGTATCACTTCATTTAAATGATTAATGTTCTTCCAGAAACTACTTTGGCTTAATTTCTTTATAATAATCTTTTGCTTTTATTGCATATTACAACATAAATTGTGAGAGAGTTTTACTTGTATCTATTATAATTTGCATCCAGAAGATTCCAGAAGGATAAAAATACATAAAATGAAGCTTTTATTGTTTCTGTATTTACAAATAAAAAGTCTGCATTTTCAGAATGTCAAATATGATTTCGACTGAACTGGAAATAAACATAAATGTGCTTTTAAAACTGTTCATTGTGTTCATTACCCAAGTCATTTAAATATTGATATTATTTACACAATTAAATGTGATTAAAACAAGATCAGTGCTGTGCCAGTTCACCTTAACTAGAACTAGCCATTTTAAAATGAATCAGTTAATGTTCATAGTTCACCACCTAAGGATTCAGAGCTTTATCATGAACTAGTTCTTATTCATGAATCATTATTTACCTGAGATTCCTAAAACAGCTGCTCCCATGAACATCTTAATATTTTCAGTTTAACCTTTTTTATTTTACCCTTTAGTAATACTGTTAAGTGCCAGATACTGAAAAGTGAAGTTCAGTCAATCACTGCATATTTCATATTAACTATTTAAACCAAAATAGATCCAGGTGGTCTACATATAAAGTTGGTAATAAGTGGGTTAAAAAACCTTGAAGTCCCTCTTTAATACAATCTTGGCTCAGTTTAAGCACATGAGTTGATGCAGGGATATGATACAAAGCAAAAGGAGACGCAGCAGGTCTACACAGAGAGCCGCAGCATGATCCTCCATCTGATTTGAGCCTGGAGATGCAAATGATAACCAGAGAAGAACTACATAAAAACTGAGACACAAAGCAGGCAGATACAGGAGAACCCTCATACTGTGTTGCGCTGGTGAAAGCTGTGAGTTTTAAGTCACACCCCTTAGTTCTTGACTTTTATTAGTCGATATCATTGCGTCAACTGGTTGCTGCAACTACGTGTTATATTTATTGACCAAGCTAACTTGCATTAGCAAAACAAACTTGGCACCTCATCTTTCTCTCTGTTCGATGTAAATAACGTCATCAAAGCAACATCCCCACAGAGAGATGTTGGAGTTCTGTGTAGCTCTGGGTTAATGTGATCCAACACATCAGAACCGCTTGCATCTAAACTCAGAGTTGGTTCAGGAGCTCCAGGAGGAGTTCTGTTTGTCTGACATGGAACTTAAAAAACTCTGATTTCTGAGAACAAGGTAGATGTTTTTAGCTCAGCTGCTGAGGAGCCACAAACATCTCGGTGGTACCTTCACCATGCGAGTGAAGTGAACATGGATGATTAGGAGTAAATCCACAAGTTACCCGATGAAGTCGTCTGGGTCGGTCAGCTGGCTGCACGTTGGTTTTACTGACGGAGGAGGATACACGTTCAGTCCCCCTGAAACAGATCAGGAAACAAAACATTCATGTTTATAACTGATTAGAAACTCTGAAAGGAAAAAAAGTCTCCCCCACCTCTGATGTTTCTACATCTTACTGTTGAGGACGGAGAGGAAGACTCTGAAGAAGCGCTGAATGTAGCCCTGCTCCTCAGCCTTCAGCTGGCTGACGTGGATCAGGTGCTGATGGACAGGTCGACCAGCCAGCTCCTCCACTTGCGTCTGATTGTACCGATCTCCGACTGCCACCACAAACATGGCCACACCTTCACACTTGGCCTTCAGGGAGATGTAGTGCAGCTTGGCCCGGTCCCTGTAGGCTGTCTGGGTGGCCACCACGGTCAGCAGAGCCCTCCTTTTGCGCACCTGGCCGGCCTTCAGCAGCACCTCGTTCAGGGTGAAGTCCAGTGTTTGACCCAGAATGGAGGTACCACTCTGCTGCTGCATTTTCTGCATCAGATGTGTCTTCATCAGATCCTGGTTCTGGTAGGTCTGCAGGTTAAACTCCACCTTAGCAGTCTGAGTTTCACTCTGCTGGACCACAGCAACTCTAGCTTGGTTTCCAGGTCTGCGGGGCTGAGGGCTTACAGTCAGTTGCTCCAACACAGAACCCAGCAGCTGCTTAGCACCAACATATTCATCCGCCTGCATCTCCCGGGAGCCGTCCAGAACCATAACAAGGTCCACGTCTGCTTGCTGAGGCGGTGCCGGGTCCTGGATGAAGGAGCACTCGTCTGAACGTCTGCAGGGGTCTGGAGAAGCAGCAGAGATCACTCACAATCAGACGGATCTGTGAAATGTTTCAACTTCTAATATTTTAAAAGCTCGTAGTATTTAAAATACTTTACATAAACAGATTATTCAGGAGCAAATTCCCTAAATGTATCTGCAGGAACTAAATTTGTGCAAACCTGAGTTTGCACATGCTCCAAATTCTGACCCAGATGCAAAGGAAGGTCTGCTTCAAAAGTAGCATGACTCTCTGCTCTAACACAGTTTGCTCTCAGTTAAATGAGTTAAAATGCGACATTGAGAGATAAATCTGTCCATATTTATACATATATGTGTAAAGAACAGCCAGAGCAACTGGCTTGGTATCCTCGAAGATCAGAGCAGTTTGCATGAAGCAGACTGGATGAACCAAACCACATCTGCTGAAACCTGGAGAAGAAAAAGAGAAAAAGCGATGTACTCCAGTCCTGGGATGTGCAGGAGTTGGGGAGAAATAGTCAAAAATTCAGTGAAATTAACAGGATGTTATATTTTTTTATTGGAATCACAAGTTGGTAGATTGTTTCTTATTGTGCACCTCAATATATTACAATCTGATTTAGTTTTATTTTAACAAAAGCTATTTTCCCACTGTTTCTACAATCTGTTGCAGAGCGTCAAAAAAATCCTTGTTTTATTTATTCTGGAAGGCCCTACAAACACAATGCAGTTCCATGTTACCCAGTTTAAAAGGGGGAATATTTTTCTTTGTTTCCTTGATTGCTTAATTGCACCTGCAGTGTTTGAGATCAAACACAGAAAAACTGCAAATTGACACCTAAAAATAATTAGTGCTCCCATATGCTGGACTTGATGGACACGTTTGTTCCTGCACCTACAGGTACATCTTAAAAAACTGGAATATTGGGTAAAAGTTCAATGTTTTCTGTCCCTCGGGGCAGAGAGTGAAACTCATCTATTATATAGATCCGTCACACATAGAGTGAAATGTTTCAAGCCTTTATTTCTTGTTATTTGGATGATTCTGGCTGACATAGAATCAAAACCGAACATTCAGGGTCCGAGAACATCAGAATATTGTGAAAAACTTCTGGTCTGGAGGAGGAGTGAAGAGGTCCAGAATCCACGTTGCTTGAGGTCCAGGATGAAGGTTCCACAGTCAGTGATGGTCTGGGGTGCCATGTCAGCTGCTGGTTCGGGTCCACTGGGTTTTCTGGAGTCCACAGTCAACACAGCAGGACATTTTAGAACATTTCATGCAAATGCCGATTTTATTTTCCAGCAGGATGTGGTACCGGACCACACTGCCAAAGGTACCAAAAGCTATTCCAATGACCATGGTGTTACTGTAGATGATTGGCCAGCAAACTGGTCTGACCAGAACCCCATAGAGAATCTGTGGAGTTCTGTCCAGAGGAAGATGAAAGACACCAGAACCAACAATGCTTGACTTGAAGGCTTGAAGGCCGCCATCAAAGCAACCTGGGCTTCCTGAACACCTCAGCAGAACCACAGCCTGAACTCCTCCATGCCACGCTGCATTGATGCAGGAATTTATGCAAAAGGAGCCCAGACCAGGTACTGAGAGCATAGAAATGAAAGGTTTTCAGAAGCCTGATATTTGTGATGAATCTGTATAAGTTTCACTTTCAGGCATGAGGGGGAAAAATATTGACGTTTTTCATGAAATTGAGATTGTTTTAGATGTACCTGTATTTAGTGCAATCTGCTTTGTGAATCCAGTGCAGAAATAAAGCAAAACATGTTACAGGATGGAGTGAAAAATGTGTGTTAAATCATAATGTAAAAGCAGCTGCTTACCGTAACAGACAGCACAGTTCTTGACCTTCTCCAGGTCCTGCGGCCTCCTCAGCAGAGCGAACATGGAGTTACCTGAATCATCAGCCTGAGAGCAGAGAAAAAAGCTGCTGTTATCTTCTGCTTCTTCTGCTAAAGAGGACTATAAATTAAACTGAATTTCTTCATAAAACATAGCGATTTAAACCTGAAGCCACCAGATTTAAAGGGCAGACAGGCTCTCAGAAACAACCTCCTTCAACAGCACAGAAATAAATCATCTGCTGAGGAGAGATGCACAGATGGAGGTTTGGAAACGCCTATCTGTCCAACAGCTGAAGCTTGGTCCAAACTGGGTCATCAACAGAAGCTTTATCCTAAACACATCAGTAAATCTACAACAGGATGGACTAGTCAAAGTCCAGACCGCAACCTGATTGAAATGCTGTGGTGGGACCATCAGAAAGCTGTGCAGAAACCTCAGTAAGGTAAATCATCGAGTGGACTTGGTTTTTCTCACTGAGGTTCTGAATTTTAGTTCAGAATTTATGTAAATAAATAATGACCCAGAGTAAGTTGTCACATGTTGGTGTTTATCTGAGGTTCACCAATAAGGAAGAGAAATCCTTAGAGATTTAATGAAGAAACCTTGGAAGCCCAGAGGACCTAAATGTTGGAGCTGATCCCAGTCAGGACCTGAAAACCTTGCCCAGTTTGTGGTTTCATGTGTCTGATTTTGAAGGCTGATCTCAGATCTGTGGGGTTACTCTCTGTTCCTCAGAGCCCTGATGCTCCTGGAGACACTTATAAAGCCATATCAGCAGAATCACTTCATCAGTTAGAAGGTCCAATGAGCTCTTAATATTTATCCTTTTTTGTGGATTTAGGATTTCACGTTTCTGCAGATGGTGCCATTAACAGACAACCCCCAGAAGAAAAATGATTATGAAGGGAATCTCCAGCTGCTGAATCAGACCCACCTCCATCGCTCGACTGATTCTGGGAGTGTTCCTCAGAGAGATCACGGCAGGAATAATCTTCAGGGCTCTGTACTCCATCACAGCAACAAGAACATCATCAGGGTCCTGCGACTGCCCACTGGAGAAAAACACGGCCACCTTCCTTATCATCTGCCCGGCCCGGACCTGTTTGAAGACGTTCCGGCCCACGAACAGCATGGCGGCTCCGAGATGCCGCTGTTCTGTGGTGCGCTCCTGAGCCAGGTTCTCCACAGCTTCCATCAAATGTTTCCTGCTGCGGTGCTCCTGGAAACGGATCAGGTACCTGGTGTGTCTGCTGTATGCCACCACAGAGACACGAGCACCCGTTGGACAGTTGCTCTCAGAAATGGTGATGTTCTTCAGCATGGAAAGCACGACTTGACGCTGCTCCTCAAAGTCAGCTGGAGCAACATCATTCGACATGTCCAGACTGAAGACCAGCTCGGTGGGGTAGGCCGGGCAATGGATCGGACCTGAGGAAAGACTACAGTTAGGTCCAATTCTAACACTGCTACAACTGGAGGAACCATCCTGTTCCTCAATCAAAACCTATAAACAAGAACCACAGCAGAACATCTGGAGGTTACGGACCAAATCACCTTCAACAAGGAGAGGAGAAAGAGGGACCAAAAGGCTTTATCTGGGGATTAGAGCCGGGCAAGGAAACTGGGAGGGGAGGTTGTGTCCCAGTAATCCAATGAACGGACCTGTGACAGCAGCCTTCACATGGTAAAGCGCTGATGAAGAAGAGTGAATGACACGAACACTATAAATGAAGAAGATTGATTTGCTGTGTAGCATAAAGCAATGAAGTAATGTGGTTTTCTCCCACCAATACGGTCAGTTCTCAGAAAGCAAAGATGGGAAGTTGATTCAACTCTCATGACATGGATGATAGCTGAATAATGATATATGTCTAGTCTGTGTTGGACGTCATCAACCAAATCAACCCATTTATTGTAATTATAAAGGTATAAATGGCGAACATGAATTATTTAGTCAGTTTTATGGTATTAAAGTTAGCGGATTAGCGGACTGTTACCATGGAGTGATGATGATAATAATGATGGTAATAATAAAACTAATAATAAATATAATAAGCATGATTGTCTTGCTTTTTAGGCAGATTTATACTTGTCAGGATCTGGAGTTTTGTGTGTGTGCTTTTTCTTTTGTTTACTATGTTCACTTCTCAGATGGTGCTGGAGTTCTCAGGTGTGCTGGGTGACAGGTGGGACTAATCTGCTGATTGCTTGGAGGTGTACTGAAGCAGGAGGCTGCCAGCACTTCAGCGCCGGAGTGTTTGCCTTCAGTGGCTGTTTACCTGAACTTTGGAATCCCCCTTGCTGATGCCAGACTTCGCTCTCTGCATCGTTTTGCTTATTTGGATTACCGACTTCTGGAGAAAGGATTCCTGTGGCTGTGGGTTAAGATTCCAAATTCCTGTTTCCTTCATCCGGACAAAGACCATCTGGCAGCTTCCTACTTCACCGACGCAAGTACTACCTTCCTGAACTCCACACTGTCTTTCACAAGCCTCTCAAGCAGTTCCAGAGAAACTTCTGTGCTGACCGCCCAGACTCCAAATCCCTAACACCTAGTACCCCCCCCGGTGGTAGTTACCACATTCAGTGTAATGTTTTGATTTATTTGCCCCTGGCTTATTTCAGCATTTTGATTCACTTGCTTCTTCTTCCCGTACAGTTGGCACCATGAGCCCCTCTGCTAACAGGAAGTGGACACAGCATACAGAGGAAGTGCTCAGGAACAGGATGGCGACAGTTTTCATGTTGACAGTGCAAAATGTTCCTTTTACTTTATTTGTGTTTTTCTCATATATTCTCATAATGCATGAGTTCCATGTAAACGAATGAAAATGAATATTTTTGAAAAATTTCACAAAGTGACTTTATATTCTGCATTTACACTCTGGGGCCTTTAAATACTCAAGATGTACTCAGTGTTGACTGAGTTTTAACCCTTTATATGGTTAAAACTCAACAAGTCAACAGAAATAATCTATTCTTCTGCCAAGAATATATCAGTGCATGCAGTGGAGCCTGGAGTCTGCTTTCAGCAGGTTCCTATCATTTATTCTGGACCGCTGTCGCTCTCTGAAAGGTAAACAAGCAGTTTGGAAAATAATAGTAGAATAGTATTGTCCTAACAGCCATGTTTGGAGACAAACACAAGACCAGAGAGACAATGATGGACTAACCAGGCCACAGAGAACCAAGATGTTCACCCAGTCAGACTAACCGAGCCTGGATCAACTTGGTTAAACTTCATCAGAACATTTTTCAATCTGTAACCCAGATAGTTTTTGCCATTTCTTGGAAAATGCTTCTGAATTCCTGTGACAAAAATATCAATGAGCCTTCCAGCCCTGGAGTAGACTCCCCAAGCAGACAGCAGCTGTGTGAGCCAAGGCTGATGACCCTTACCTGGCAACAGAGCTGCAGAACCCAAAGCTGGTCCAGAGAAAGTAAAAAGTGTCCAACCCACCTGGCTGTGTTCCCCTGTCCTGTCCTACTGTAAGATGAGATGACAATTTAAAATTCTCCTCCTCACATATAAAGCCCTTAATGATTTAGCTCCATCATACATCAGAGATCTGATTGTTCCATATGTTCCTAACAGAGCACTTCGTTCTCAGACTGCAGGTTTACTGGTGGTTCCTAGAGTCTCTAGAAATAGAATGGGAGGCAGATCCTTTAGTTATCAGGCTCCTCTCCTGTGGAACCAGCTCCCAGTATTAGTCCGTGAGGCGGACACCCTGTCTACTTTTAAGGCTAGGCTTAAAACTTTCCTTTTTGATAAAGCTTATAGTTAGAGTGGCTTAGGTTATCCTGAGCTATCTCTGTAGTTATGCTGCTATAGGCTTAGGCTACTGGAGGACATAATGACCACTTTCACCCTCTCTGCTACATTCTCATACTACTCTCCAACTTTGCACAATCTGCTGTTATTGTCTTTCTAGAGATGGCACCCCTGTCTCTGTGTTTATGTGTTAACCCAGGCTCTTTCCATTACAAAGCAATTGAGGAGTTATTGCTGCGATTCTGATACAGCTGTGCTCGTGCTGCGCTGATGAGAGGCATCAGAGAGGCCTCAGAGAGGCATCAGAGAGGCCAAGATCGACTACAGGCAGAGGATCGAGGCCGACTTCAGCAGCAATAACAGCAGACAGGTGTGGCAGGGACTCCAGCACCTGACCAACTACAGATCCAGCAACACCACCGTGAACTCTGGGGATGCTTCCCTGGTGGAGGAGATTAACCACTTCTTCCCCCGCTTCGAGGTTGAACCACCAGCGGGGCCCACACTGCAGTCTACACCCCTCGACAACCAGACCTCCACTGTGGAGAAACAGGAGGTGAGGAGAGTCTTGAGGGCAGTGAACCCGCGCAAAGCTGCTGAACCCGACGGGGTGACTGGGAGGGTGTTGAGGGACTGCGCAGACTAGCTGGCTGGGATCTTCACCGCCATCTTTAACCAGTCCCTCTCCCAGTGCTCCATAACACCCTGCCTGAAGTCCTCCACCATCGTCCCTCTGCCTAAACAGACTAACATCACCAATCTGAATGACTACCGGCCAGCACCACCCACGCCCATCGTCATGAAGTGCTTCGAGAAACTTCTTCACACCTCCCCCCCACACTCGACCCCCACCAGTTTGCCTACAGGGCCAACCGGTCCACAGAGTATGCCATCGCTACCGCTCTGCACACCACGCTGACCCATGTGGAGCAGCGAGGGAGCTACTTGAGGCTGCTCTTCCTGGACTTCAGCTCGGTGTTCAACACCATCATCTCGGGCCCGGGCGGGTAAAAAAAAAAAAAAAAAAAACTGGGACACCTGGGTCTCCCCAACAGCACCTTTTAATTGGGGATTATGGACTTTTCTGCCCGACCGCTCCCAGAGGGTGAGAGTTAGGACCCCACCTTTCCCTCTCCATTGAGGACCCCAGCACGGGCCCCTTCCCCCGGGCTGTGTGCTGAGCCCCCTGCTCTCCCCCCTCTACACCCACGTTTGTACCCCCCCCAAACCACCCGAGCAACACCATCATCAAGTTCCTCGACGACACCACGGTGGTGGGGCTCATATCAGGAGGGGATGAGACGGCTTATAGGGGGGGTTGGAGCATCTTTCAACATGGTGCATGGATAATAATCTGACTCCCCAAGTCAAAGGAGCTCATCGTTGACTTTCGGAGGGGGAAAACAGGACACAAAAAGCCCATCACCATCAAGGGGGGACAGGGGGGGAGATGGTGCCGGACTTCAGGTTCCTGGGCACCCCATCAGCGAGGATCAGACGTGGACTACTAACTCTAGGGGGATCCTGAGGAAAAGGCGCAGCAGAGACTGTACTTCCAAAAAGTTTTCCAGGAAAAACAACCTGCGACCAGAGCTGCAGCTGTCCTTCTAGCTTGCTCTGTGGAGTCGGTGCTGAGCTGCGGAAATCTCGCTGTGGGTTCTCCAGCTGCACTGCAGCAGAGAGGAAGCAGCTCCAAAGGGGTTCATCAACACCGCCCAGAGACTGACGGCTGCCCTCGCCCCTCCCTGGAGGAGCAGTAAATACATTCCGTGCAATTTCTTCAACACTAAGTGCAATATGCTACCTCATGTGCAATACTGGAACAACCTGTAAATATTCTTGTATATATATTTTTTCCACCTGCACAGTCCTTTATTATAACTTTTTTTATAACTTTTTATACATTTATAATTTTTAAAACTTTTTTATATTTATTTTCTTGAAATTGCACTACTTGCCTGCACTGTTTAATTTTGTTTTGTTTTGAAAATTTCGTTGTGCCCATGTGGAGAAATGACAAATAAAGAACTGAAATTAAAATTGAAAATATGTTCTTTGTTTTTCGTATCATATAGTTTCCTCCTGCCTCGGAGTTCATCTGCTTGGCTGTTTCTCTTCGATGAAGCCTCTAAAGGAGCTACAACCATTAATGTTTCACTTTTTTCCCATAGAAAGTACTCCTGGATCAGTGCTTTTTTGTTCTCTTTGTGTCTCTGCTCTGTTCTCTCTAACCCCCAGTCGGTCGTGGCAGATGGCCGCTCACACTGAGCCTGGTTCTGGTTCTGCTGGAGGTTGCTCATCCAGGAGGAGTGAATGCTGCAAGTCCACTGACTGGATGCAATCTGCTGGGTTTTTTCCCTTTTAAAAGGAAAAAATTTTTAAACCCCCACTTTGAATTTAAAAATTAATCTGACTGCACTGTTTGACAACTAGGATCTATGTACGTAACCAATTTATTTATAGGACTGGACTATATATATTAGTTTATCTTTTTTATGCTGCCTTTAGACAACATTTGTCATGAACTGAGGCAGGAAAACTGAGTTATCTCAGCGGAAAAATGTTTTGACTCACCACTTTTGTTCCGGCTGATAACAGGTAAACATACGTACCATGACAACAAACTGCGAAGGAAGAAGGAAAGGAGATTTAGAGACTGACAGCTGGTTGACACTTTCTATGTCTGGCATCTCTGGTTTAACCTACCACAGTTGTCTCTGATGTAGGTGATGAGTTCGCACTCCTGAAACAATACACAGATATTTATATCAATTATCGTGCATCTTATCCTACACAGCAGCAGGTAAAGTGAATTTAAGGTGGATTTACAGTTTTTTCTCTCTTTCCAGGAGACCCTCGAAGTCCCTGAAAACGGGGAGGAGAAAGATAACCATAATCTTTTGGGGAAACATTCCTACTAAAACAACCACATTATCATCCTGAATGATGTCTCCAGTGAGGGAAAGAAGGCTAGATGTTTTAACTCACTTTGTGTCCCGAATATCCTGGATCTCCAGACTCTCCAGGTTTTCCTGATTGGCCCGCATTGCCCTTTCAAGACCAAATGGAGCGAACGTTTTTAAAGCAGTAACCCAGGTTGCTACTGTAAGAAAACATCTGAAACCCGAACACTCACAGCTCGACCTTGATTCCCTCTCTGACCCGGAATTCCTTTGGTTCCTTTCTGTCCCTTCTCACCCTGAACAAAAAATACCAGTTGTGACTCGCCTGGACTCAACTTCATGATTTCCATTTTCTCTGCAGGATCTGGATCTCAGACTCACCGATTTACCAGGATAACCAGTAAAACCAGGAACTCCCTGGGAGGAGAAATCAGTCATTTAACTTTTATGACTCTTATCATTTATAAAAGTTTGAAGCTTGGGATGAAAGCAGCTGATCAGATATAGTTAAAAGTAGAAAAAGGAACACATCTGCACAGCAGCACTTCATTGACTGATCCTATTCTTCAGCTCCAGGTTTATGCTACCTTTATTCCTTTAGGTCCTTGCTGTCCAAAACCATGTCGCCCTTCATCCCCCTAAAAACACAGAAAGGCAAAGGAAACATTAAACCTGACCAGTCATCCTTGCTTTAAACTGGGCTACACAAACAGAACCACCAACACTGGAAACTAAACGCCTGGAAACTGAACGCCTCATCTGCACGGCAGAAGAGCGGCAGGTCTTTAACAGGACACATCAATCAAAGGTTTTTAAATTTTATAACACAACAAGCAGGAAAATATGTGAAGTTGGGCAATTTGTGAAAGTGTTCTCATTAAAAAGCTGTAGAAAACAGGAGAGCTGAAAAACACCTGACCTGTCTTCATAAAACACGCTTATGATTTCATGTTTAATTTATTTCATATTTAACATCATGTAGAGAAGCCAGATTTTTATCTGTAGTCCCAGGCAGGTTGATGGTACAGAGGACAGGCAGCACATGAGCGAGCTCACACTGCAGGACAAGGTTACCATTAAAACAGCTTAGCAACTAGGACCATCTGGTCCAGCTCATCCGGTCTAGCTCATCTGGTCGGGGTCTGGTCCAGCTTGTCAGACAATTATTCATGTGTGAGAAAATTGTGGCGTCTAAATTTGAAGCCTCTGCTGTCAGATTATTTCGAATGTGTCTAAAATGAAAGTTGTGAGTCCATTATAATGCCTAAATATTTATTCTCCTATACTGGTTCAGATGTTCGCCCAGCAACTGTGATGACTGGATCTGGATCTCTACTTGAAAGGAACATGCAGATTGTTGTACCAACGTTAAGATGTAGACTTCATGTAGATATCATCACTGATAACAGCTTCTCTGAAGCCTGTTGCTTGGTTTTTGCATGTAAATAAATGACTGTGTCTACATTTAACTGACATGTAGCATCAGGAGAGACATCTCCCAGCTGTGATGGAAGATTCGTATTTACAAAGAGAAAAGATTGGTGATCGTCACTCAGGTCAGCTTTATTGATTACCACATGCATGCATTTTCAGTCAGATAGTTGTTTGCTGTCTCAGTTCAACAATGTTTGATAAATCTAAACTGGATAAGATCCTATGTGAATGGAGTGACATTCAGATGTAGTATAATTTGTTCAAAGATCAGTTTTTCTATGACTTCTGATACAGTTAGAAGAATCTTTATGGGTCTAAAGTTACTTATCTCCCTTTCCTTACCCGATTTTAAGACACAGATATGAGGGATGGCAGTATAGAAACAAGTGTTAAACGAGACCTAAAAGGTGCCTGAATGAACATGAAGAAGCATCAGAAGTCCCACACCTGATTGGCTGAAAGCACAGGAGGTCTGCAGACCGATTTCAGCAGCAGTTGACTCGCTCTAACACACATTTGTTTTACAGCGTGACAGAGGTTGATTTTATATTATTGTGGCCAAGCTGTAAAAGTTTTTTTTTTTAGCTTTTTAGGGATTTTATTCTGCAGCTGGAAATGAGCAAAGAGGTGAAGAGCAGAGGAGTCATTTGGTTTACAGCATGTGGAGAATAAAGGGTGAGGCCCTGGCGGCGGTTTGGGCTTGATATGAACACCACATGACTCTAAATGAAACAACACCAGTAAAGCAGCAAAACATGAACTCGAAATAAACTTCCTCCATCAGCTGTTTCACTCACAGATCTTACAGAGATTTCTGCAGAAAACTGGATGGAAAAGCTGGAACTGTGGACTTTTCTGATTTTGGGTCCTTGCTCTGTCTGTAACATCTCAGGAGAGCTTCATGGCTGCAGTTAATGTGTCAAAACAGCTTCAAACTGATCATGTTCGGCTGCTTACCGGCGGCCCCTTTGGTCCCTGTTTTCCTGAAGTCCCCTCTGAACCCAGGTCTCCAGGTTGGCCCTTTAAAACAAACAAGATCTTGTCAACATCAGGTGTTAGATTTTCCTGTTAGACAAAGTTAATTCCTAAACAAACTCAAGGAAAATTCTCAAGTTTGCTTCTTTCAACATTCCAGTTTTAACTCAGATTTCTTCAAGAATGTTTTAAAGTCGTTTGTTTTTGTGCATTATGATAGAAATGTTTAATTCTGTTTTCTAGCCGCTTCTAACGTCCGCTGTAGCAGCATGGATATTCAACTCAACTCCTATAAATTTCCAGGTCCTTTCTAGTGAGGTCAGACTGTAAGCACTAACCCTGCAAAACCTCAGGGAAGGAAGGAAGGAAGGAAGGAAGGAAGGAAGGAAGGAAGGATGGATGGAAGGAAGGAAGGAAGGAAGGAAGGAAGGAGGACGGAAGGAAGGAAAGGAAGGAAGGAAGGAAGGAAGGAAGGAAGGAGGAAGGAAGGAAGGAAGGAAGTGGAAAGTATGGGGACCAGAAGTAAGTAGGGGAAAGAAAGAAGGAAGAAAAGGAAGATCGGAAGGAAGGATGGCAGAAGTGAAGGAAGTATGGGACAGAAGTAAAAGTAAGGGAAGGAAAGAAGGAAGAAAGGAAGATTGGAAGGAAATGTGATGACAGGAAGAGTAAAGATATCTCCTGGACAGAAATAAGTAGGGAATGAAGGAAGGAAGGAAGGAAGTGGGAAGAAAGAATGGAAGGAAGGATGGATAGTGCAATTTAGAAGGGAGAATAAGGTAATGAGCCCCCTGGAAACCCATTTTCCATACACATTTAAAACATATTCAGACATAAATAAACACTAAAATTAAAATGTATATCTCCCACATATTGTCCTGACTTTTCTAAGACGTGCATGAACCTTGTTAACTGTAAAACCCTGAACTAATGTCAAGTCCATGTGAACATGAACACAAAAACTTAAGAAAAACCACCCATCTGATGCTCAGTCTGGAGAACTCTAAACTGGTTTCATATTCTGATGACAAATACATTCAGGGGTCTAAATACATGGCAGCAAGGTAATAAAGTTTTTATTATAGTCGTCAACAAAAGATCTCAACCTTGTTCCTGCATGATGATGATTAATATTGATTGATGATGACACACCTTCTGTCCATTAGCACCAGGAAAACGTCCATCGTTTCCCAGGAGCTCCAAGCTCGGTCCTGGGTCCCCTGCATGCAGGAAAAAAAGTCATAAGACTCAGGGACTGAAGATAGGTCAGGAACTGAAACTATCAACTGTTTGTCCAAAGCAGAATCTGCATACAGAGGTTAAAGGTCAAAGGTCATGACACTGAACCAGTTTGACAGAAATGCCTAGAACCATATTTGGAGAAAACCAAACACAGAAAATCAGCACAAACACCTCAGACCAACTGTAAAGCACAGTGGTGCTGTCAACCAGCTGAGGCTTGGTCCAAACTGGGTCATCAATAGAACAATTATCCAAAAAACAGCAGCAGATCTACAACTGAATGTTCCCCTGACCTTAGCCTTGATAAGGGATCTATGTTCTCTTGGAAATTACCTCCTTTGGAATCAGGATCAGACTCTGGCTGAGTGTAAAATGAGGATCAGCTGAACATCAGGACCTGGAGTCAAGCAAGCAAAGCAGGACATCTGAGGTTCTTACCTGACGTCCAGGAAACCCCTGCATCCCCCTTGGTCCCCGTTGACCTTTGTCTCCTCTGGGTCCCTGCATGAATCAGTTCAGAATCATTCATTAAACATTTCAGTGATCATACAAACGTGATCCATCTGATCAGTTGGTCAGTTGCTTTTCTCTCATCCACGTTTTTCCTGAATAATTCAGAACCTTAAACTCTGTTTTTACATCTCAACAATAAGGTCTATGTTACTCCGCAGAGCCATGAACCCAGCATGCAGAAGAAAGAACTTCTATGGAATAATTTTACATTTCTGATGAGTTTTCAGAAATACAGATGCTGTGGAAACCAGGATTTAAGTGAAAGCACTGAGTTTGCTGCAGGACACGCAGATCATCATTGTGTTGGAATTTTAGCCTCAAGAACTTCTGAAGACACACATGGTTTCCCTTTCTATAAACAGCTCCAGTGGATTTCTAAGGAAGTCTGAGCACCAGCCAAGAACAGTAATGATGGGAAAGCTTTTTCTCACCTTTGGACCTGAAGCACCTGGCACACCTGGGGGTCCTCGTGCTCCTTTATCACCAGGTGGGCCCTGCAGATAGCCGATAACACTAAGAATGCACTTTAACAATGAACACGTTATCAGCATGGAGGGTTTGATTTATTCTCCTACCGGGAGGCCGCTGCCACCTCGTGCTCCATCTCGACCCTACGGCACAGAGAGCAGGTTCAGAGAACGACGCAAGCAGCGTTTCAATGTGAACATCTACTCAAACATCTCTCTGTGTGCTCAGGAGGACACAAGACATTTGTTAAAGGAGGCCTTATAATTGGAAGTGGACTTGCTGTGCAGGTTAACCAATCAGATGCTGACAGGAAGTATGAGGTGCAACAGTGATCCACTGTAGCACAACTACAGTTAATTCATAATTAATTTTATTTGACTTTTACACATAACCTCTTTACATTAAGTATTAAATGAATTATTTGCACATGTAAATGATGCATGTATGTACTTACTATTTAATAGTAAGAATGACACACTGTCCATTTATTTATTACATTGTAGCAGATTAACCACTTTGAGACAAGAAGCAGTGTTTTTTATGCATGACATTAAAGACTGTGTTGGACTGTCCCCTCTCCACTGTTACCTCATGCATGCTTAGTAAGCTCACACTGAGCCTGGTTCTGGTTCTGCTGGAGGTTTCTTCCTGTTAAAAAGGAGTTTTTCCTCTCCACTGTCGCTACATGCATGCTCAGTATGAGGGATTGCTGCAAAGTCAACGCCAGTGACTGTCCACTGTCTCTACATGCTCATCCAGGAGGAGTGAATGCTGCAAGTCACTGACTGGATGCAATCTGCTGGTTTTCCTTAGATAGACAAAAACTTTTTTATCCAATTTAATATAAATAACTGAAAATCTGGCTGCACTGTTCAATGATTAGGATTAATTGGAATGTATGTACCTGACTTTTGTGAAGTGCCTTGAGACGACATGTGTTAGTGAATTGGGACCTATAAATATAAAACTGGACTGCTCTGTGACTGTATAATAAGTCAGCAGAACCATATGTTCTGTATGTCCCTCTATGTGAGGCAAAACCCCCCAAAAACTCACCGTGTTTCCGACCTCTCCATCTTTCCGCTGGACTCCCCCAGCCGTCAGGGTCTTTCCCTGTGGATGTAAACACAGCAAGATGAATACTGGAGCGATCAGACGTGTAACCAGAGCTGAAAAATCCTTTGGAGCCAGGATTGAGTCACAGCTGGTCTGTTAATCAAACCAGTACTGATCTGGTTTCTGGTTTCTAACGTCCCTCCAGCACACAATGCAGACAAGAGGCTGAAGCTCAGACACCTTTTCAGATAAAGAGGAGGATTTTACTCTGAAAACAGCTGGAAAATCAACTCTTTCCTCTGTTCATCAAACTAAACATTTGATACATGAAGTTTTATATTCAGGTAATCTAATCGCCTGCGTTGTCCCTCACAGCTGACCTGTCCAAACTGATAAACAACTGCTCTGCTCACACAGTTGATTGTTAAAACGCCTGTTGACGGTGTTCACAGATTTCAGATGGCTGCAGGTTAGATCTCGTCCTGTACCTGGACAGACAGGGGCAGTGTCTAATAAGAAGAAAATTAAATCTCTTATTTCCATCAGGTGGTCTTATGAAGACGTTGGTTCTGTCAAAGGAAACAAATTAGTTTGAGTTTAATGACTTGACCAGAGCCGTTTAATGTCCACCTAAAGCATTAAACAGCATCACCTAATAAATCACTCCCTGAATGCAGGGTACCAACGTAAGTAGCTAATGTTTGTTCAGCCCAAGCAGTGCTGAAATGTTACAGGCAGGACAATAAACAATCTGTCCATGGAGAATAACCCTGATCAGTTGCTCCAACACACAGAGGACGGTCCGTAGGAGCCAGTGGGGGTCCGTTACCAGGAAGGATGAGACAAACAAAGCACATTAAACTAACTGATGAGTTCCATCCATCATCATCCATCCATCCATCCATCCATCAATCCATCCATCATCATCCATCATCATCCATCCATCCATCCATCCATCATCATCCATCCATCATCCATCCATCATCATCCATCCATCCATCCATCCATCATCATCCATCATCATCCATCCATCCAATCAATCCATCATCCATCCATCCCTCACCATCATCATCCAATCCATCCCATCCATCCATCCCATCAATCCATCCTTCATCCATCATCCATCCATCCATCCATCCATCATCCGACATCATCCATCCATTCATCCATTCATCCATTCATCCATCCATCATCCATCATCCATCCTCCATCGCATCACTCACCACTCCATCTCATCCATCCAATCATCCCATTCTCCATCCATCATCCATCCATTCATCCATCCATCATCCATTCATCCATCCATCATCCATTCATCCATTCATCCATCCATCATCCATCATCCATCCATTCATCCATCCATCATCCATTCATCCATCCATCCATCCATCATCCATCATCCATCCATTCATCCATCCATCATCATCATCCAATACCATCATCATACATCCATCATAAATCATCATCCATCCATCCTTCATCCATTCATCCATCCATCATCCATCACTCATCCACATCCATCATCCCATTCATCCATCCATCATCCATTCATCCATTCATCCATCCATCATCCATCATCCATCCATTCATCCATCCATCATCCATCCATCCATCATCCATTCATCCATTCATCCATCCATCATCCATCATCCATCCATTCATCCATCCATCATCCATTCATCCATCCATCATCCATTCATCCATCCATCATCCATTCATCCATCCATCATCCATTCATCCATCCATCATCCATTCATCCATCCATCCATCCATCCACTCTTTACACTGTTAAAACAAGTTGAACACTGACTACTTTACATTGTATCAAAGTGTCTCTTCTCTGTTGTCTCATGAAAAGATATAATAAAATATTTACCAAAATGTCAGGTGTGTACTTACTTTTGTAAGTACACTTTTTTTTCAATGTTACAACTCTTGGCAAAACAGTTTTCAGAAAAGTTAAGTGATTTTTCCAGTGAGCCTTTAAGCTGCTGTGAATGGTGCTTCTTACCGGGTCGCCCTGGTTGCCAGGGTCTCCTTTGGGTCCTGGAGTTATGTTGTTGCGTCCTGGTACACCCTGTTAAATAACACAAAACCCATCGACGTGAGAAGATAAGCCTGATGTGAACCTTGCTTCAGCTTTCTTCATTTTAAACAGAACAAATATCCCAGTAAATGTGGATTTAGTATTTATCATTTGGGAAGTTTCCACTGTAAAACAACCTGGCAGAGAGCAGCAGTAGTCAGCACTTATCCTTTGTTGATGTAAAATATCAGTTTCAAGCTTATTCGAGCTAAAATCCCCTTTAAAGTCTTCAGTGCTATGCAGCGTGGTTCAGCCTTCTCCAGACATTCAGATTTGTCCTGAGAGGATTCAAAAATCTCAGCTTCTGGGACCATGTGAAGTTCAGTTTGAATCAAATATTAGGTCCTAAATACTTACAGCTGAAAGATGCTATTTTATCCAAACACAGGCAGATAAATATAACTGATGATGATGAATGAAGCAGTCAGTGAAACAACAAGGTCGCTGCAGGATCCATGAGAACCTGCTCTCACTGACCTTTCTCACACCACGTACCAAACAGCCCAAACTGGGCCAAGAGAATAACCCCTACCCACACCAACCTGAACCATTGTTACAAGGCAGGATGGATCACTGCTTTCATGTTGTTTACACCAAGTTCTGACCCAACCATCTGCTGGCTGCAGCTGAAATCAAGACTCTTCAGACCAGGAAACATTTGTCCAAACTGTTGTCCAGTTTTGAGTAAATCTGTGTGAATTTTGGCGTCAGTTTCCTGCTGTCAGCTGACAGACGCAGCACCCGGTGCTGTAACTCATCCTCTTCAAGGTCCTACATGTGGAGCATTCAGAGATGGTATGGTTCTTAGCATCACCTGGTTTTGTCTGCTTATTCTCCTCTGGCCTCTGATCATAAGAAGACATTTGTATCCACACAGCTGCTGCTATCTGGGTATTTCCTCCTTTTTAGATCATCCTATGTAAACCCAGGGGATGGTTCTGAGTAGGTTCTGAAACACCAGCCCGCCTGATGCCAACAACTACGCGGCTTTTAAAAGGTCACCATTCTGATGCTTGGTTTGACTTTAAGCCTGTCGTCTTTACCAAATCTAGACAGCAAAATGCTGCTGCCACGTGATTGGTCGATTACCTGTTTGTGTTAACAAGCGGTTAAACAGGTGTAGCTAATAAAGCGGCCAGCACTGGTATATCAATTGATGGTTCCCTACCGAAAAATGAGCGTACCTTAATTTAATATGAGGATAATGCCAGGGAGCACGATTATAAATGTAATATTGTTTGTGTTTGCTTATATTTTAGGTTTTTCTTACATCCATTACTTTTATAATTTATCAGCTGTCTTCTTGCAGCTGGTTTTCCCAGGTGGTTCAATCAGTTTCCATGTGAACAGATTCTGTCAGTAAATCCACTGACTGCATCTCAAAAAACTGTGAGCCAATAACAGGTTGTTGTCCTCCTTTAGGATTGTGGAGCATCTCCTCACTAAGGAGAACCAGAGCAGCATGGTGGAGCAGTGGTTGGCACTGCTCCTTCACAGCAAGAAGCCGTTTGCATGTTCTCCTTGTTCATGTGTTTGTTTTCCTGCAGAATGAATGGAAACGTCTACTTATTCTTTCTGTTTGTGCAGTCTTGCAATGATGGTCATAATGTAGAGTCTTACTTGCTGGTTAAATGTTTCTATGACGACACTGTTTGACTGAGCTTTAAAATCTACTCTGACCTGCTTGTGGCACAGGATCGCTTCCCACCAACGGAGAGCAAACCTCTGGCTTCCTGCTGTGACCGGATTGGACGGCTGGTGATACAGGCTGATAAAACTAACATGTTAGTTCCAGGAAACAGAGCGGGAGGGTGAGGAGATATGAGCATTGCTTCATTTTTAGCACCATTAAGACAAGACACAGATGTAAAACTTACCGGATCTCCTCTAAGGCCTCGGTCTCCTTTCAGTCCTTCCTCGCCTCTGGTCCCTGGGATACCCTTAGGATGAGAGGTTAGTCTGTCAGGTCAATAATGTGGCGAGCTCTATGGCTGGGTCTCAGTTCAGGAGCGAGACAAAGACAGTCTTATTTTAAAGTCTTGTTTGTGTAGAAGAAGGCTTCTCAGAATCAACCTGAAGTCTGAGATGATTCTGGTCTGATTGTGCAGCTGTGAATAAAAGATAGAGATAGATGTAGGAGAAGAAAAACATTTAGGCGTTTTGGGTTTTTACCGGGCTTCCAGGATCTCCTCTCTGTCCTTTCGTCCCATTTACACCTGTCAGTCCCTGTCAACAGAAAAGCAACACAGCTCACTACAAGACTAAAAGACCTCCTGCTTGCTCCTGAAGCTTCACATCAACAGTTTGATTCTGACTCTACAGAAGGAGTTTGGTTTAAATGGAGATCAGTCCTGACAGGAAACCTCCACTGCACAGTACTGCACCCAGCTGAAGCCTCTACAGAGGGCCCCCAGCATGTCCCATTTTTCCCCTTTCAGGTACTGGACAGCCTCATCTTCAGATTATTGTGTTTTTGCAACAGAATAACTTTGGTTTCCCTGCAGACTCGGAGTGAGAGCATGAGGAAATTCAGAATGTGTGATCGTGATTTTAGGACAAGCTGAAGCTTTTACTTCCTGACATCAAATTGACTTTTCTAGCCGACAAGCTTACAAACACATCAGTGTGTTGTCAGAGCTCCAGGTGTCAACAGGAACAAGCCCCTGGGCT